>MU826363.1:1139690-1162119 GCA_029204205.1 Desmophyllum pertusum
ACACTGCATGAAAATGGACATGTATAAGGAGGTATAATGAATCCGTACACGTATTGTATACGGGGAGGTATACTGACGTATACGGATACCGATGTATAAGGGCTGTATAAGGAGCAGTATATCTTTGATTCCTTATACTAGTGTATACTGTTCCGTACAGATTACCGTACACAAAGTATAATGATACCGTATATGAAATGATAAAATAGACACATTCCGCCGGTAATTATATTGAAGAAACGATGGCTAACTCAGCTATTTGCACAAATGTTTGCGTTATAATTACACTGCATGCGTGAAATGGAGTAATTTCGTGGAATTTATGGAGTCCTGATATTTCATGACACTCGACGAATCCTAGATCCGAACGTGACGTGTCAGGATACGCGGCGTGGTCGTTTGAGTGTCGTTGAGTGTCGTTGAGTGTTCGCGGCGTGTCAGGGCAAATCGTGGCCCTAGTACGCGGATTGCCGCGTTTCAAGAGATTTCAGATCTCAGCTCTGATACTAACGGCAAAGCCAGTAATTATACATGAATCAGCCAAACTACTAAATCGCGTAAAGGTATTATATACGCATCTTTACGCTCGTTTACGTATCGCGTAAAGGTATTATATACGCATCTTTACGCTCGTTTACGTATCGCGTAAAGGTATTATATACGTATCTTTACGCTCGTTTACGTATCGCGTTAAGGTGGGCGGATCTTTACGCTCGTTTACGTATCGCGAAATGTATGTCCGTAAAGATGAGTAAAGATGTGTATCGCTGATCAGTACCGATCAGTACGGGGTCTAATAATTATTGAACCCGTACAATTAATGTCCGGCGGGGAGCTAAATTGGCGTATTATAGAAATTTATATGTATAAGGGCTGTATAAGGAACATATCTTTGATTCCTCGCCACGGCCTTTATATTAGATTTATATACTGTGTTGAGAATCGACGTTGTGATGTTCATGACTAAGTTTAAAATAGCTTTCGATATATTACTACGATGTTGAAAATAAATCGTTTTTTAGCTGTGTAAGGAAGTGAATTGCGCCGATTTCAATCGCTCGCCAGTGCAGAGACTGGGCACTATATTCACCGTTGTTGGCGGTCAGCGGTTAAACGCATGGAATACGCTTGCCTCGCGTCCATTTTGAAAGGTGAGAAGTTTTCTATATTCAACGACCAACTTTGGTCAACTTGAAGTCTTTTCTTCCTGTTTTGATGAGCTAGTTAATCGAAAACTCGTACTGATCTGGTCTGATCAGAAGAACAAGAAGGAGGGTGAGATCACTCAGATGTGCGATCGACATTCCTACTTCTAAAACCATAAAACCATATGACTTCGATTCAGTGCGCGTGACGCTATGGTGAGTGAGTCTTGAAAACTCTTCTTAGTTTGTTATCTAAAGCTTTATGTTGACCTGACCTCTGTAGATCAATCGGAGGATACTTTCTTTGCGTTTTTTTGAAGAGAAACACGAACGCGATTCTTGCTTATACGCGGTGTTTTATATACAAATACTGTACTCGATTTATAAGGGTTTGTATGGAAATATAACGGTCTAATTTTAGGCGGTAAACACTTAAATTCAAAAGTTTGTGAATGAAATCGACACATCCTGTTGCTGTGTTGTATTTTTGTTGTTTTGTCTGCTGCTCTTGCCAGTTTGAAGTGATTTTGGTGAGGTATTGTTTAAGATTTCCTCTACTAAGAAAATTGGATCATGTGTACAATAGGCAGTGTCGATCGACCTATTGATCGACAGACATGCCAATCGATATGTCGATTGACTATCGGCTGATTGTCGACCGATCATCGACCGATATATCGACCGACCCACGACCTCTACTTGACAGTTATATCACAGGCCGCCCAAGCTAAAGATAAGAGAACACCATCATGATATAAGCGGTATTGTGTTATGGCTCTGTCAATTCCAAGCCCGCTCATCCCCCCCCCCCCCCCCCCGGGCATTTGTTGGGCATTTGTCATTTTTTTGTCAGAAGGTTGAAAATACCCCACGGTGGGGTCAGCTTATTTGCACAAAATCCCCACGGTGGGGCTTCAGGAACAGTGCAAATGCCCGACCCACGGGACAAGTTCAAAATTTTATTTTCTTGCGAGGATCGAGGAATTTAAAAATCTAAATTCCAAGCAGAACTATTAATGATGGACACTATAATTTATTGTTCACAAATACATAGCTCTTTATTTATACCTGTAATCACAGGGAGCATACAAGTTGAAAAATCCCGGAAAGCGAGAAGGTTTGGGTGCGAGATTAATGCTGGCACAGAAAATGGGGTAGCGGTCTTTCCTATAAGTTCGCGCTAGAGAGTACAAAAGAAAACCCAAGAAAACCAGTAACGATTCATTCGATTCATTATTCTTTTATTTATTAATACTCTCAACTTGTATGCCCCCTGTCATCATTAATAGTTGTGCTTGGAATTTAGATTTTTAAATTCCTCGATCCTCGCAAGAAAATAAAATTTTGAACTTGTCCCGTGGGTCGGGCATTTGCACTGTTCCTGAAGCCCCACCGTGGGATTTTGTGCAAATAAGCTGACCCCACCGTAGGGCATTTTCAACCTTCTGACAAAAAAATGACAAATGCCCGACAAATGCCCTGGGGGGGGGGGGGGGGGGGGGGTTGAGCGGGCTTGGAATTGACGGAGCCATAACACAATACCGCTTATATTGTGATGGTGTTCTCTTATCTTTAGCTTGGGCAGCCTGTGATATAACTGTCAAGTAGAGGTCATGGGTCGGTCGGTATATCGGTCGATGATCGGTCGACAATCAGCCGATAGTCAATCGACATATCGATTGGCATGTCTGTCGATCGCGATAGGTCGATCAACACTGCCTATTGTACACATGATCCAATTTTCTTAGTAGTGGAAAATCTTAAACAATACCTCACCAAAATCACTTCAAACTGGCAAGAGCAGCGGATATAACCGTTGCGTAACCATACAAACCCTTATAAATCGAGTCTTTGTAACACAATGCCGCTTATACCGTGACGGTGTTCTCCTATCTTTAGCTTGGGTGGCCTGTGGTTATATTGGTCAAGTCTCGACCGAAAGGAAGACCGATACTCTGTGGAAAAAGTATCAGTCAAGTCTCGACCGATAGGCGGCTGACACTTTCAACCGATAGTCGACCAACATATCAATCAACATGTTGATCGATATGTCGATCAGACCGCCTATTGTACACATGATCCAGAAAATTAAGGATAAGGCCAAACAGTGATTTTCGGAGTGCTTACACTTGAAGCGAACAAAATCCATTGAAAAAACCCTGCAGCCACAATTCCTCCATAGCTTCAAAGAAGAGAATGGTAAATTTGCACCCCGGTGATCTTGCATTACATTGAAAATACCACAATGAAAGAAGTGAATCAAACCGAATCAACACGAATCTCCCCGAAACAACCCGAATCAACCCAAATCTCCCCGAATCTCCCCGAATCATCCCGAATCAACCTGAATCAACCCAAAACTTTTAAATATTTGAAGAAATGTCATACTTGAGAAAATCCACTGTCTTTAATATGTTTGTTACGGATTCTAAACATACAAGTATTATCCACATATAATATTATAGCTAAATTGTTTAAATTCTCATTCTACAGAAACAATGAAGATGATGACAAACAAGAAGAAGATGAAGACGAAGAAGAAAGCGAAGCGACAATTTAGATTTTGATTAAATCACAGAATTTTAACGTTCTATAGTTTACGAGTCGTCCATGCAGATTTAAGAAAACGTGTAACTGATCATGTCTCGGGACCGATCGTACAGGGTCGCTTAGTTGTCATTTGAACGCCGGTTCCATTATAACTTGCGCATCAGGTACTTTTTTAATAATTATTGTTATGTGGTGTTGAAGTAGTATATAAAAAACAAGTGCGAGGGTTTCATCATGGTATCCAAAGATCGAGAAACAAATGAAAGCACGAGGCCGCTTCGGCCGAGTGCTTTTATTTGTTTCAAGATCTTTGGATACCACGATGAAACCCGAAGCACAAGTTTTTTAGATTGCTTCTCAAACAAAAGCTTTAAAAAGAAAGCACTAATTAGTAGTAGTTGACCCGCATTGTTTTCCAGTTCTTAATTTACGGTTACCAAACGTAAGCTCTGAATAGTAGTAATGAAATATTGTTTTGCACTTCTAATTAACAGTTTCTAAATCCGTTGGGGGAAACATGATCATGAAGTCAAATGTAAATTAGTGAAAATTTGTTATTTTGCATTTCAAGCATGATGATAATCTACTTTAATGCTCTAAGTCATTCAAGTATCTTGTAGCTCAATGGTAGAGCGTCCGACTGCTGTGCGGAAGGTCACGGGTTCGACTCCAGCTGGTAAAACATTGAATTATTTTTTCTTTGAAAAATGCTTCTATGATAATTATTTAGTTTAAGTCTAAGTCATATAAATGCCACAAGAATCTAGATATCCAATAAAAACGCATGTCCAGATCACTAGTGATTTGGATATGGGTTTTCATTGGGTATCTAGATTCATGCATGTGACGAAATACTTTCCCGTCATTGGCTGATAACCTCATGAATTATTAATGAGTTTGAGAAGATGTGAATAAATCAATCAATCAATCTTTTTATTTAGCTCATTATAAAATAAAGATATACAAATGATAGTAAAGGAAAATACAGGTGTTTTTTTTTTTAAATAAATAATATTTAGTAGCAAAGAGTTAGAGCCTAGGGGCTAAATAAACCGCGAGGTTTTCGTGTTAGCCCCTAAATGTAGTTTTAGATCAACGTAGTCATGATCAAAACGTACTGAAAAAGTTTATATGCATGGTTTGAAACACGATAAAAACAAATCTCTATTTTTTTCTTCAAAAAGCTATTATATATGTACAGTAAATCATTTAATGGCAATCTGGTCCGTGATGAAAAGGAGCATTCTGATTGGTTCCCTGAGCGGTCCGAATTTTGCAATACGCACCGCAATTGAAAGATGGACCGCTCACAAAATAATTTTGCCAAATTCATTTTATGAAACATATTGGACAAAAGAAAACAAGAAAAACTTTTCCTTCGAGTCTGGGGGACAATTTCAGTTTTTACGATTTACGATTAGCCAATTTTTTCAAGTTTACCGTTCACAATCCGTTGTTCCTGTTTGGTTTATTATTACCTCTTTGGTGTTTTTCATCGCAAAAATGACTTAAAATATCGGGCATAAACTTTGGCGCACGTGTTTGTCGAGAATGGATGCATTTATTTATCGCCAAACTGAGACATATCATAAAAAACTTTATTGAAATAGAGTTCAATACATCTGTGTTTGAAACCTTAGCTGTTGTCCTTTTATGCTGTTTGAAATACGTGACTGGAACGTTAAAACAAAAAGTCTCACATTAACCAAACTTGGGGCACCTTGCAATCCCTCCACTACCTGTTGCATCCCAGGAAAATTAAAGCACCCACTGGCTGCTTTATCCTTACTCACCTCTTGTCCCAGTAAAAAAGTAAAGCCATTAGGGGACAAACTGACAGAGCTTATCCCGGTTTTCTGTAGCATGAAGCAGACTAGGTGGGGGGATGGGACGCTAGTCCATCGCAGGTTATCCCCCAGCATTTTGTCGCCAGTACCCATTTATACTCCTGGGTGGAGAGAGGCGCTATAAGAGTAAAGTGTCTTGCCCAAGGACATAACACAGTGAGCCCGGTCAGGGCTCGAACCCGGACCACTCTAGCTGGAGTCCAACGCAGTAACCATTAGCAAGCCTTTTAGGAACACTCTTAAGAACACTCTTAGGAACATTCTTAGGAACACTATTAGGAACACTCTTTGGAACACTTTTAGGAACACTCTTAGGAACACTCTTTGGAACACTCTTAGGAACACTCTTTGGAACACTTTTAGGAACACTCTAAGGAACACTCTTACGAACACTCTTAGGAACAATCTTTGGAGCACTCTTAGGAACACTCTTTGGAACACTCTTAGGAACACTTAGGAACACTCTTTGGAACACTCTTAGGAACACTCTTTGGAACACTCTTAGGAACACTCTTAGAAACACTCTTAGGAACACTCTTTGGAACACTCTTAGGAACACTCTTTGGAACACTCTTAGGAATACACTTAATAACACCCTTAGCAAGCCTTTTAGGAACACTCTTAGGAACATTCTTAGGAACACTCTTTGGAACACTATTAGGAACACTCTTAGGAACACTCTTTGGAACACTTTTAGGAACACTCTTAGGAACACTTTGGAAACACTCTTAGGAACACTCTTTGAAACGCTCTTAGGAACACTCTTACGAACACTCTTAGGAACAATCTTTGGAACACTCTTAGGAACACTCTTTGGAACACTCTTAGGAACATTCTTAGGAACACTCTTTGGAACACTCTTAGGAACACTTAGGAACACTCTTTGGAACACTCTTAGGAACACTCTTTGGAACACTCTTAGGAAAACTCTGAGGAACACTCTTAGAAACACTCTTAGGAACACTCTTAGGAACACTCTTTGGAACACTCTTAGGAACACTCTTACGAACACTCTTAGGAACAATCTTAGGAATACACTTAATAACACCCTTAGCAACACTCTTAGCAAGCCTTTTAGGAACACTCTTAAGAACACTCTTAGGAACATTCTTAGGAACACTCTTAGGAACACTCTTTGGAACACTTTTAGGAACACTCTTAGGAACACTTTGGAACACTCTTAGGAACACTCTTAGGAACACTCTTACGAACACTCTTAGGAACAATCTTTGGAACACTCTTAGGAACACTCTTTGGAACACTCTTAGGAACACTTAGGAACATTCTTAGGAACACTCTTAGGAACACTCTTAGGAACACTCTTTGGAACACTCTTAGGAACACTCTTAGGAACACTCTTAGGAACACTCTTTGGAACACTCTTAGGAACACTCTTAGGAAACACTCTTTGGAACACTCTTAGGAACACCCTTAGGAACACTCTTAGGAACACTCTTTGGAACACTCTTTGGAACACCCTTAGGAACACTCTTAGGAACACTCTTAGGAACACTCTTAGGAACACTCTTAGGAACACTCTTAAGAACACAGTGACTTGATTTTTTTTTTCAGCATATCAGCAACAATTTTATTTGCATTCCCATTTACATAGATGGTATTGCATAATAAAGAAATATAAATATATGAAAAGAGAAAATGACAATCAGGATAGAAATAAAAATACAACCAAAATTAACTGATTAATTAATTAATTTACAATTATAATCATTGTTTTCTTTTCTGGAATGCTTCAAAGATAAAATAACCTAATTTCTTACAAATAATGTTATTGAAAAGAAATAATATTTTATCAGGAGTACTATGAGTATTTAAATTGGGGTATTTGAAATTTATATCTTCAAATAACTTTGTTCTTATACACTCATGTAAATTGCAGGTAAAAAGGAAGTCAAATTAATTTTCTACAATATATTGACGTATTCTTAGATGTTCTGGAATTTTTGGTACACAATGTTTAACCAGTTTCAATTCTTAAATTATGATTTCCTGATCTTAATTTTGCTAAAGATTGTCTGTACATGTGTTGCATATTTCAGGGAACTGGTTCGATCAGTTTTGAAGGAAGAATAGAATTATATGTTGCCTCGAGGTTATATGTCAGGTTTAAAAAAATAATCATAATAATAATAATTAAAATTTATATAGCGCAAATTTCATATCATGATCAAATGCGCTTTACATGGATAAAATGATAAAAATTAAAAATGATAATATATACAAAATTTACAAACAATGTAGTAGATAAATATTAAGAAATAAAAACTAAAATATAGAAGTTACAAGTTAAAAGCACATTTAAAAAGGAATGTCTTAATATTACGTTTAAAAACTGTTAAAGATTTAAGATGGCTTATTTCGCTTGGCAGATTGTTCCAAAGTTTGGGCGCGGCTGACACGAATGCTCTGTCTCCAAGGGTAGAAAGCATTTTGCCATGCGGAACATCCAACAAAAACCTATGATCAGACCTTAGCGTATATCTAGTGGATGTTTTACGACTAATAAGTTTACAGATACAGTCGGGTGCTTATGCCATGTATTGCTTTAAAAGTAATGAGCAAAATTCGATACGGTACTTAATTGGCAGCCAAAAAGATTTTCGGATTAAAAAAATAAAGGGAAATATTTATTTTACACTCTTGCAACCACCGTAGCAAAAATATTGCTAGACCGCATGGCATATTTTTCCCTCTGAGACTTGTAAGCGTTTGCTACAAGCAAGTTAAACATAGACTGATCAAAGCGATGACAGCTTTGCACATGGCGGTCTCGATATACAGTCGCCGGACACCGTATTCGGGCATCCTATAGGCGCAATACAGTTCCTATCTAGCGAACACAACACCGCCCATTTCATGACATCTCTTTGAACCTCAGGTGTATTGAAAATGATCACGGCTCCAGCTTGTTGCATTGTCCCGTTAACCTTCTGAAAATGAGTTAGGCCTGGAAAGTATTCAAACATATTTGGGTGCGTTGCTGCAAAAAGTGAATGACCTGAATGAGAGACATAAAACAAGAATCCACTCTTTTCGTTCACCATTTGTTTAATAGCCTGTGTGAAATTTCCAAAAACGTGTATCGAGGAATCCATCCACATGACCGCTTCGCATTCCGCGAGCATTTCTTGAATAATAAGGACCTTCCAAGCGTATGTCTGTAAATTTCTCACATGCGGTGGGTATCGGGCAAAGTCAAACTTTCTGTACTCCACGAATGTCATGTTCCTCAAGATTTCAACTTGTCGATTCTCTAATCCAAGGTCAAAAAGCACGAGTTTTACATCGGGAAAAAAGCGAGGTATCGCCGTCTTGAAGTTAGGAACGAATTCTTCAAAATGGTTGCTTGAAATAGCAGTGACTGGAACAATGCGAGGAACAGAGGCATAGGAGTTCATCATCACTGGCTTTTGCCGGAATGTTTGTGTGTTTAATATTTTCTCTGCTGTATACGAGATGTTGAATTCTTTCCCAACGATGACTGATGAATTTGGCAAGTACTGGTGGTACGAGTAAATGTGCGAGGTGTCTTTGCCGAAAGCCGAAGTGTTGCCGTTAGTGTGATACTGCGTCTCTACAAACCGTACACCGTGTTTCGACGAGATGTTGAATTCTTTCCCAACGATGACTGATGAATTTGGCAAGTTCTGGTGGTACGAGTAAATGTGCGAGGTGTCTTTGCCGAAAGCCGAAGTGTTGCCGTTAGTGTGATACTGCGTCTCTACAAACCGTACACCGTGTTTCGACGAGATTTCTAGCTTGAAATATAACACCATATAAGCGATGAAGGCCAGTAACGCCAAAAATACACGTAATACGTCGGTTGAGACGTCGCACCATCGTGACTTGTGATTTTCAGAAAACTCAGAGCTTCAAAGGAGGCCAAGATTTATGTCGGAAGGTCCATGGCGGTGCACATCTTTTGTTTTTCGCCCATACGTACACGATGCATGAAATACGTAATCGCAACGTTTCTATTGGTTAGTTGCTTGAACACACGTAACCACCTATTGTATTTTGTCAGGTTTTGTGCACGTTCAACCCCCAAAATAGCGAACAAAAGCATATAAGAAAGAACTTTGCCGCGGGCTTCATAACCATTTCCCTCTATTATCAATGCTTAGACTGAATATCGTGACTCACTCAATATCAAACTCACTGTTAACAAAAGCCTATATCAAGTTCCTGTGATCACGCCGCCACCAATGTCTGACTCAAGGTCAGTCAAAAACACGCAACATTTTGAATGTTTTTCTCGCTTACTCAGAAACGTTTAAAAAGCGAACATTTTTACCTATGAATTCATAAAGATGAACAATAAAGCTACTTTAAAAGATGTTTTCGAAAGTTTTAGCTGTAAAATTTAATGGGTCAAATTGCGAATTTCGAAATTCGGATTTCGCAATATTTATAGACGCTTTTAAGCTGTTTTCACGATTGGCGCAAAAGAATGGATCCGAACTCTTTTAAGCATGCTCTGATCTGATTTTTACCACTGAATTCGAATAGAACATAAAATTTCCTTTGTTTTGGTATATAATTTGTCTATATTGCGACCGATTTCGATAGGTCAAATGGTTGCTCAAGTTGTAGGTCTTTCACTATTTTTGCTACTCGCGTTCTGCGCGTCCGTGAGTGCCGTGGGGGAAGGATCGGAGGACATATTTACGGGCCATTAATTGCCTTCGTTTACATCAAAAAAACAAAAAACAAAAATAAGTAAGTAACCAAAAGTAGAAGAAGGAATATAAAGACATTTCATCCTTTGGAAAGTACGGTTGCCAGCCTCATCAGCGTCGCATCAGCGTACCGGCCGTTCGCTTAAAACATATAGTGAATTTAATTTCACTCGTTTCCCGACCTTTTCCATGCACTTCTTTCACAATTACAGGATAAAGCAGTTAACGATCGTTTTTTCGCTTTCATCTTCCTTTCGGATGGTAGCTTAAAGAAAACCTCGTCCACATATCGCTGCGATTAAACACAAATTAAGCCTTGAAAATAGGTGTCGTTATAAAATGATACTAAATTTACACAAGCAAACATGAAACAAGTCAACAGCAGCGCAAAATTGCAAGAAAATAATATATTCATAATCGATGGAAACCAATAGCAATCGATAACAATCGATGAAGCCAACATTTTATTGTGATTATCGATTGGCCAATACCAATCGATATCAATTAACTAATTGTTATCGATTGATCGATTGATTTTCGATGATCGATTTTCATCGATTGTTCAGCCCGGGTTTTTGACAACTTTTTGACAACTTTCTGATGGCTTCCATTTAAACTAGCAAATCAAATTGCAAGAATTGTGAGAGGTGGGGATGTCAATTGTCAGAACACGAACGTTAGTGAGCTACTGTTAAATTCGAGTATAACTAAAGTTTATGTATGTAGTATGTATGTATGTATGTATGTAGTATGTATGTATGTATGATGTATGTATGTATGTATGTATGTATGTATGTATGTATGTATGTATGTATGTATGTATGTATGTATGTATGTATGTATGTATGTATGTATGTATGTATGTATGTATGTATGTATGTATGTATGTATGTATCGAAGCTTGACAACTCCGCCTCTCATAGTTCAGTCTTGCATTTTGATCCACCTGTTAAAACGAAGGCCATCAGAAAGTTGTCAGATATGTCAACAATTACTCAAAAACTTTGTCAAGTGGCAACGGTAGGGTGCTTAACAAATTATTCACCGGAGGCGAAGTGAATATTGGTGACGTGTACCGAGACGAAGTCTAGGTAAACATTCAACTAGGTGCCCCTTAGGCCATGTTGTGTAACAATAATCTATTATATTTTATTTTAATTCAATTTTAAAATTAATTTAATTTTTTAATTTAATTTAATTCAGTTTTATGTTTTGTTATGTTTTTTTTTCCAGTATACAATACAATACTTTATTTAACCACGTATCACACAGGAGCTAAAGAAGCTCGTTAAAACGTGAACGTGAAATTATAAATAAGTAAAATGGTAAAAATTATTACATACATTAAATATATATTATACAGTCGAACCTCCCGTAAGCGGACACAATTATTCCATTCGTCCTTGTTGGATATACAAGTACAAGAAATTCATCATTTTTCCATATTTGGTCAACTTAAGGATAATGGCTCAGATCCATAGAGGAGGGAACCAATCAGAAAGCTAGAAAATCATTATCCAGAGGTACAAATTTACTAAATTGACATATTCTTAGATGTTCTGGAATTTTTGGTACACAATGTTTACCAGTTTCAATTCTTAAATTATGATTTCCTGATCTTAATTTTGCTAAAGATTGTCTGTACATGTGTTGCATATTTCAGGGAACTGGTTCGATCAGTTTGGAAGGAAGAATAGAATTATATGTTGCCTCGAGGTTATAAGTCAGGTTTAAAAAAAATTAAATAATAATAATAATAATAATAATTAAAATTTATATAGCGCAAATTCATATCATGATCAAATGCGCTTTACATGGATAAAATGATAAAAATTAAAAATGATAATATATACAAAATTTACAAACAATGTAGTAGATAAATATTAAGAAATAAAAACTAAAATATAGAAGTTACAAGTTAAAAGCATGTTTAAAAAGGAATGTCTTAATATTACGTTTAAAAACTGTTAAAGATTTAAGATGGCTTATTTCGCTTGGCAGATTGTTCCAAAGTTTGGGCGCGGCTGACACGAATGCTCTGTCTCCAAGGGTAGAAAGCATTTTGCCATGCGGAACATCCAACAAAAACCTATGATCAGACCATAGCGTATATCTAGTGGATGTTTTACGACTAATAAGTTTACAGATATAGTCGGGTGCTATGCCATGTATTGCTTTAAAAGTAATGAGCACAATTTTAAATTCGATACGGTACTTAATTGGCAGCCAAAAAGATTTTCGGATTAAAAAAATAAAGGGAAATATTTATTTTACCCTCTTGTAACCGTAGCAAAAATATTGCTAGACCGTATGGCATATTTTTCACTCTGAGACTTGTAAGCGTTTGCTACAAGCAAGTTAAACATAGACTGATCAAAGCGATGACAGCTTTGCACATGGCGGTCTCGATTTACAGTCGCGGGACACCGTATTCGGCATCCTTTAGGCGCAATACAGTTCCTATCTAGCGAACACAACACCGCCCATTTCATGACATCTCTTTGAACCTCAGGTGTATTGAAAATGATCAGGGCTCCAGCTTGTTGCATTGACACGTTAACCTTCTGAAAATCAGTTAGGACTGGAAAGTATTCAAACATATTTGGGTGCGTTGCTGCAAAAAGTGAATGACCTGTTGAACGGACATAAAACAAGAATCCACTCTTTTCCTTCACCATTTGTTCAATGGCCGGTGTGAAATTTCGAACAACTTGTATCGAGGAATCCATCCACATGACCGCTCCACATTCCGCGAGCATTTCTTGAATAATAAAGACCTTCCAAGCGTATGTGTGTAAATTGGTCACATGCGGTGGGTATCGGGCAAAGTCAAACTTTCTGTACTCCACGAATGTCATGTTCCTCAAGATTTCAACTTGTCGATTCTCTAATCCAAGGTCAAAAAGCACGAGTTTTACACCGGCAAAAAAGCGAGGTATCGCCGTCTTGAGCGAGGAACGAATTCTTCAAAATGGTTGCTTGAAATAGCAGTGATTGGAACCACGCGTGGAACAGAGGCATAGGAGTTCATGATCACTGGCTTTTGCCGGAATGTTTGTGTGTTTAATATTTCCTCTGCTGTATACGGGTTGTTGAATTCTTTCCCAACGATGACTGATGAATTTGGCAAGTACTGGTGGTACGAGTAAATGTGCGAGTTGTCTTTGCCGAAAGCCGAAGTGTTGCCGTTAGTGTGATACTGCGTCTCTACAAACTGTACACCGTGTTTCGACGAGATTTCTAGCTTGAAATATAACACATAAGCGATGAAGGCCAGGAACGCCAAAATACACGTAATACGTAGCTTGAGACGTCGCACCATCGTGATCATGATTTTCAGAAAAACTCAGAGCTAATGAATCTGAAATGATTTCTGGCATCCGGGGTCTAATACACAAATATCACGTAAAATCGCCCTAAATATTCCCCAAAATGTTCTAAATATCTCGAAAAAATTTTCTAAATATCTCCAAAATGTTCTAAATGTCTTGTTATTTTTCTTATAAATGTCACAATTACGAACTCCATAAAATACAAAAGTTTCATTTTTGTCCACAATTTACAACCCGTACACAGTCCTCTACGTGGTGTTTTCATGACTTTGGTTGCAGTTCATGTTTTGGTAATCAAGTATGATGATTGCTGCTTGTTACGATATAAATCGTGTTTGCATAAAATCTAACGCGTATACACAGCAGTTATACTTTAGAGGACTGAAGGGCAGATACAAATTGCTGTTTATTTGTAAGCTTCTTTAACCATGTTTACAAGGGTTCAAATAAAAAATATCTATATTTGTCAAATCCATTTAAAAGTCATTAATGCGATAAAATATGCAGAAAGCAGCGGGGTTAGATCACGCCGTTACGTTTTCCGGCGTTTTGATTTCGGATACATGCGTGCGGATAAAATCGATGATAATCGATAACAATCGATGAAAATCGATAACAATCGATGATAATCGATGGCAATTAATCAATTGATATTGATAATCGATAACAATTGATCCTCACAAAATTTTTAGTCATCGATTGGTCATCGATTATCAATATCAATCAATTAATTGCCATCGATTTTCATCGATCATTGATTTCATCGATTGTTCAGGCCGGGCAAAAATTAATAATAAAAACTTCGTCGAGTGGCAACGGTAGAGCGCTGTTAACTGTAAATAATCCATAAATTATAACATGTTCGTACCACGGAGCTATATAAATCAAACTTATTGCCCTCAAAGGTGAACATTTGCTTTCACTGGTGTCCAGGCTGGCGCGGACGCCATTTTTCACTACTGCGCTCAAATGTTTGACTGGAAAATATTTTGAAATAAACATGGCGGCCAAAGTGAGAGAATCTACAGCACCAAAACGATATGTGGACGAGGTTTTCTTAAAGCTACCATCCAAAAGGAAGATGAAAGCGAAAAACGATCGTAAACTGCTTTATCCTGTAATTGTGAAAGAAGTGCATGGAAAAGGTCGGGAAACGAGTGAAATTAAATTCACTATATGTAATCTTAAGTTTATTGTCAGCGAACGGCCCGGCCGGTACGCTGATGCGACACTGATGAGGCTGGCAACCGTACTTTCCAAAGGATGAAATGTCTTTATATTCCTTCTTCTACTTCTGGTTACTTACTTGTTGATACTGGATGTAAACGAAGGCGATTAATGGCTCGTAAATATGTCTTCCGATCCTTCCCCCACGGCACTCACGGACGCGCAGACCGCGAGTAGCAAAAATAGCATTCTCGTTCCCAGATTCTCCGTTTCTTTTGGTCACGTGGTTGGCGACATTTAAAAAAAACCGCGTAGCTCTGGGGACGAGAATGCAAAAAATAGTGAAAGACCTACAACTTGAGCAACCATTTGACCTATCGAAATCGGTCGCAATATAGACAAATTATATACCAAACAAAGGAAATTTGATGCTCTATTCAAATACAGCGGTAAAAATCAGATCAGAGCATGCGTAAAAGAGTTCGGATCCATTCTTTTGCGCCACTCGTGAAAACAGCTTAAAAGCGTCTATAAATATTGCGTAATCCGAATTTCGAATTTCGCAATTTGACCCATTAAATTTTACAGCTAAAACTTTCGAAAGCATCTTTTAAAGTAGCTTTAATGTTCATCTTTATGAATTCATAGGTAAAAATGTTCGCTTTTTAAACGTTTCTGAGTAAGCGAGAAAAACATTCAAAATGTTGCGTGTTTTGACTGACCTTGAGTCAGACATTGGTGGCGCCGTGATCACCGGAACTTGATATAGGCTTTTGTTAATTATAACAGTGAGTTTGATATTGAGTGAGTCACGATATTCAGTCTAAGCATAGATAATAGAGGGAAATGGTTATGAAGCCCGCGGCAAAGTTCTTTGTTATATGCTTTTGTTCGCTATTTTGGGGGTTGACCGTGCACAAAACCTGACAAAATACAATAGGTGGTCACGTGTGTTCAAGCAACTAACCAATAGAAACGTTGCGATTACGTATTTCATGCATCGTGTACGTATGGGCGAAAAACAAAAGATGTGCACCGCCATGGACCTTCCAACATAAATCTTGGCCTCTTTGTTTGCTCCTTTGAAGCTCTGAGTTTTCTGAAAATCACGAGTCACGATGGTGCGACGTCTCAACCTAGGTATTATGTGTATTTTGGCGTTACTGGCCTTCATCGATTATGTGTTATATTTCAAGCTAGAAATCTCGTCGAAACACGGTGTACGGTTTGTAGAGACGCAGTATCACACTAACAGCAACACTTCGGCTTTCGGCAAAGACACCTCGCACATTTACTCGTACCACCACTACTTGCCAAATTCATCCAGTCATCGTTGGGAAAGAATTCAACATCTCGTATACAGCACAGAAAATATTAAACACACAAACATTCCGGCCAAAGCCAGTGATGATGAACTCCTATGCCTCTGTTCCTCGCGTTGTTCCAGTCACTGCTATTTCAAGCAACCATTTTGCAGAATTCGTTAATAACTTCAAGACGGCGATACCTCGCTTTTTTCCCGATGTAAAACTCGTGCTTTTTGACCTTGGATTAGAGAATCGAAGAAGTTGAAATCTTGAGGAACATGACATTCGTGGAGTACAGAAAGTTTGACTTTTGCCCGATACCCACCGCATGTGAAAAATTTACAGACATATGCTTGGAAGGTCCTTGTTATTCAAGAAATGCTCGCGGAATGCGAAGCGGTCATGTGGATGGATTCCTCGATACACGTTTTTGGAAATTTCACACAGGCTTTTAAACAAATGGTGAACGAAAAGAGTGGATTCTTGTTTTATGTCTCTCATACAGGTCATTCAATTTTTGCAGGCAACGCACCCAAATATGTTTGAATACTTTCCAGGCCTACCTGATTTTCAGAAGGTTAACGCGACCAATGCAAAGTGGTGGAGCCTGATGATTTTCAATACACTTGAGGTTCAAAGAGATGTCATGAAATGGGCGGTGTTGTGTTCGCTAGAAAGGAACTGTATTACGCCTATAGGATGCCGACTATATTGTGTATTTCAAAACCGCCATGTGCATAGCTGTCATCGCTTTGATCAGTCTCTGTGGAGCTTGCTTGTAATCAATCGCTTACAAGTCTCAGAAAGAAAAGTATATCTTACGGTCTAGCAATTATTTTGCTACGATTGAAAGAGGGTAAAATAAATTATTTCCCTTTATTTTTTTAATCCGAAAATCTTTTTGGCTGCCAATTAAAGTACCGTATCGAATTTTGCTCATTACTTTTAAAGCAATACATCGGCATAGCACCCGACTGTATCTGTAAACTTATTAGTCGTAAAACATCCACTAGATATACGCCTAAGGTCTGATCGTAGGTTTTTGTTGGATGTTCCGCATGGCAAAATGCTTTCTACCCTTGGAGACAGAGCATTCGTGTCAGCCGCGCCCAAACTTTGGAACAATCTGCCAAGCGAAATAAGCCATCTTAAATCTTTAACAGTTTTTAAACGTAATATTAAGACATTCCTTTTTAAACGTGCTTTTAACTTGTAACTTCTATATTTTAGTTTTTATTTCTTAATATTGATCTACTACATTGTTTGTAAATTTTGTATATATTATCATTTTTAATTTTTATCATTTTATCCATGTAAAGCGCATTTGATCATGATATGAAATTTACGCTATATAAATTTTAATTATTATTATTATGATTATTTTTTTAAACCCGACTTATAACCTCGAGGGCAACATATAATTCTATTCTTCCTTCAAAAACTGATCGAACCAGTTCCCTGAAAATATGCCACACATGTTACAGACAATCTTTAGCCAAAATTAAGATCAGGAAATCATAATTTAAGAATTGAAACTGGTAAACATTGTGTACCAAAAATTCCAGAACATCTAAGAATACGTCAATATATTGTAGAAAATGAATTTCACTTCCTTTTCTACCTGCAATTTACATGAGTGTATAAGAACAAAGTTATTTGAAGATATAAATTTCAAATACCCCAATTTAAATGCTCATAGTACTCCTGATAAAATATTATTTCTTTTCAATAACATTATTTGTAAGAAATTAGGTTATTTTATCTTTGAAGCATTCCAGAAAAGAAAACAATGATCATAATTGTAATTAATTAATTTTGGTTGTATTTTTATTTCTATCATTGTCCATTTTCTCTTTTTATATATTTATATTTCTTGTATTATGCAATACCATCTATGTAAATGGAACATGCAAATAAGAGTGTTCCTAAGAGTGTTCCAAAGAGTGTTCCTAAGAGTGTTCCAAAAGAGTGTTCCTAAGAGTGTTTCTAAGAATGTTCCTAAGAGTTTTCCTAAGAGTGTTCCAAAGAGTAGTTCCTAAGAGTGTTCCAAAGAGTGTTCCTAAGAATGTTCCTAAGTGTTCCTAAGAGTGTTCCAAAGAGTGTACCAAAGAGTATTTCTAAGAATGGTCCTAAGAGTGTTCCAAAGAGTGTTCCTAAGAGTGTTCGCGTAAGAGTGTTCCTAAGAGCGTTTCAAAGAGTGTTCCTAAGAGTGTTCCAAAGTGTTCCTAAGAGTGTTCCTAAGGGTGTTGCTAAAAGTGTTCCAAAGAGTGTTCCTAAGAGTGTTCCTAATAGTGTTCCAAAGAGTGTTCCTAAGAATGTTCCTAAGAGTGTTCCTAAGAGTGTTCTTAAGAGTGTTCCTAAAAGGCTTGCTAAGAGTGTTGCTAAGGGTGTTATTAAGTGTATTCCTAAGAGTGTTCCAAAGAGTGTTCCTAAGAGTGCTTCCTAAGAATGTTCCCTAAGAGTGTTCCTAAGAGTGTTTCTAAGAGTGTTCCTAAGAATGTTCCTAAGAGTGTTTCTAAGAGTATTCCTAAGAGTGTTCCAAAGAGTGTTCCTAAGAGTGTTTCTAAGAGTGTTCCTAATAATGTTCCTAAGAGTGTTCCAAAGAGTGTTCCTAAGAATGTTCCTAAGTGTTCCTAAGAGTGTTCCTAAGAGTGTTTCTCAAAGATTGTTCGTAAGAGTGTTCCTAAAAGTGTTCCAAAGAGTGTTCCTAAGAGTGTTCCTAAGAGTGTTCCAAAGAGTGTTCCTAAGAGTGTTCCTAATAGTGTTCCAAAGAGTGTTCCTAAGAATGTTCCTAAGAGTGTTCCTAAAAGGCTTGCTAATGGTTACTGCGTTGGACTCCAGCTAGAGTGGTCCGGGTTCGAGCCCTGACCGGGCTCACTGTGTTAT
This sequence comes from Desmophyllum pertusum, assembly GCA_029204205.1. Lineage (NCBI taxonomy): Eukaryota > Metazoa > Cnidaria > Anthozoa > Scleractinia > Caryophylliidae > Desmophyllum > Desmophyllum pertusum. The sequence continues at coordinate 1,158,622 of MU826363.1, forward strand.
GTCCTTGGGCAAGACACTTTACTCTTATAGGCGCCTCTCTCCACCCAGGAGTATAAATGGGTGCTGCGTGACAAAATGCTGGGGGGTAACCTGCGATGGACTAGCGTTCCCATCCCCCCACCTAGTCGGCTTCATGCTACAGAAACCGGGATAAGCTCTGTCAGTTTGGCCCCTAATGGCTTTACTTTTTTACTGGGACAAGAGGTGAGTAAGGATAAAGCAGCCAGTGGGTGCTTTAATTTTCCTGGGATGCAACACGTAGTGGAGGGATTGCAAGGTGCCCCAAGTTTGGTTAATGTGAGACTTTTTGTTTTAACGTTCCAGTCACGTATTTCAAACAGCATAAAAGGACAACAGCTAAGGTTTCAAACACAGATGTATTGAACTCTAGTTCAATAAAGTTTTTTTTATGCATATGTCTCAGTTTGGCGATAAATAAATGCCATCCATTCTCGACAAACACGGGCGCCAAAGTTTATGCCCGATATTTTAAGTCATTTTTGCGATGAAAAAACACCAAAAGAGGTAATAATAAACCAAACAGGAACAACGGATTGTGAACGGCAAACTTGAAAAAATTGGCTAATCGTAAATCGTAAAAACCGAAATTGTCCCCCAGACTCGAAGGAAAAGTTTTAACTTGTTTTTCTTTTGTCCAATATGTTTCATAAAATGAATTTGGCAAAATTATTTTGTGAGCGGTCCATCTTTCAATTGGCGGTGCGTATTGCAAAATTCGGACCGCTCAGGGAAAACCAATCAGAATGCTCCTTTTCATCACGGACCAGATTGCCATTAAATGATTTACTGTACATATATAATAGCTTTTTGAAGAAAAAAATAGAGATTTGTTTTTATCGTGTTTCAAACCATGCATATAAACTTTTTCAATACGTTTTGATCATGACTACGTTGAATCTAAAACTACATTTATTCACATCTTCTCAAACTCATTAATAAATTCATGAGGTTATCAGCCAATGACGGGAAAGTACGGTATTTCGTCACATGCATGAATCTAGATACCCAATGAAAACCCATGTCCAAAATCACTAGTGATCTGGATATGCGTTTTTATTGGATATCTAGATTCTTGTGGCATTTATATGACTTAGACTTAAAAACTAAATAATTATCATAGAAGTATTTTTCAAAGAAAAAATAATTCAATGTTTTACCAGCTGGAGTCGAACCCGTGACCTTCTGCCACAGCAGTCGGACGCTCTACGATTGAGCTACAAGATACTTGAATGACTTAGAGCATTAAAGTAGATTATCATCATGCTTGAAATGCCAAAATAACAAATTTTCACTTTGGACTTCATGATCATGTTTCCCCCAACGGATTTAGAAAACTGTTAATTAGAAGTGCAAAACAATATTTCATTACTACTATATCAGAGCTTACGTTTGGTAACCGTAAATTAAGAACTGGAAAAACAATGAGGCGTCAACTACTACTAATTAGTGCTTTCTTTTTTAAAGCTTTTGTTTGAGAAGCAATCTAAAAAAACTCGTGCTTCGGGTTTCATCGTGGTATCCAAAGATCTTGAAACAAATAAAAGCACTCGGCCGAAGCGGCCTCGTGCTTCATTTGTTTCTCGATCTTTGGATACCACGATGAAACCCTCGCACTCGTTTTTTATATACTACTTCAACACCACATAACAATAATTATTAAAAAAAGTACCTGATGCGCAAGTTATAATGGAACCGGCGTTCAAATGTTTAAAAAGTTGTCGGCTATGTACACAAGGAAAGCATAAAGCATATCCAGATTCGATTGAGCAACCGGAGCTTATAAAATTTTGCGTAGTTCAAGCGAGGGAGCTTTTTTTTTTTTTTTTTTTTTTACCTTCAGTTGACATCTCTGCAGTGTCAAAACTACCCAACCATATTAAATGTTTGTACAAAATGGTTGAATATAAAAGAGTGTATTAGCTTTATATTATAAATAAATTAAATCATTCTCAACTCTAAACTAACTCTGGGCACTAGAAATATTATTTCAGATATATGCGAGCATGTTATAACAGAATAGAGGGCACAAGAATAGTGTCATTTGGAAAACAGCTTCAAATGGAGGAGGGGTGGGCACTAAATTGAATCATTACAGTTACAAATAAATAACATATGTTAGTGTACGACACAAGTGCAAAGCAGCTCAACATCAGCTTGACAGATGGTTTATATGCCCCTGTGGAAAGAAAAAAAAACACAGCAACAGTATAAGTTTTCCACGATTGAGTACTAAATGTTTGCGAGTTATAAATTTTTCTTTTGCAATCTAAAAATTAATTTCACACAAAAAAGTGATTCCTTAAACAAGAAGTTCTGGAAGGGTATAAAATGGGGTCTGGCTTCAGGGCACAACTACAATGTAGTTGTCAATCAACCACCAAAAACATCGTAAATATCATGACAAATATATACCTGCACTTTTTCAATGACCATGCATTTGGAATACTGGTTTTGATGAAAGCATATTTAGTTTACAGGACGCTTGACCCCAAACTTACCGGTTTCCTGTTAGACAGCGAGAGCAGCAGACTGAAGATGAACGATCTTGCACCAATAGCGTTGGAATCTGCAAAAATATTGGCAAGTATATTTTACAGGTAACAGGTAACTAGATTAGGTTTGACATTGTGTTAGCCTTTTCAGGGCTCCAAGCTGAATTTTTTCTTCGTCACCTTTTGGCAACCTTTACTGTTTATAAGGGTTACTTACGATTTATACAGTTGAGTAAGGCGCACAGGAAGTTTGATGACAATATTTTCACGTTTAAAACTTTGTTTGTTGCCATGAGCAACTGGCTAGGTTTCTAATGCGCTAACCCAGACTTTCTGTCTGTTACTGGATGTCAATTGGGCTAACAAAGCACTGTCAGCTAAACACACAGGATTACCATTGGAAACTAAGTCTAGTTGCCTCATTGGGTAACAACATAGTTTTTAACCTGTAAAAACCTTGTCACAAAACTTCCATTCGCTGCCGTACTCAAACTGATCAAATCGTTAGTATAAGTAAAAAATAGGTTGTGAGGTTAACCATTAACACAAGTTATCTGTTACCCATTAACCTGTGAAAAAATGTGCTGATATATGACCCTTTGCTGGCAATTTTACAAGTACAATGGATGTGTCAACCGCAGTAACTCCCTGTGACATTTCTTTGCAGCAATCTCATTCTGTGCCTCATCCTAATTCAAGTTGCTTTGATTCTCTCTGCTACATTTCCAGGCAGTAGTCCAATCGATAGAAATCGGATATCAAGAAATCAAATCGATACACTCGATTATCTAATCGGATATCAATCGCCGATGCTATGCATTGATTATCGGAAAATCGTTAAACAAGCGAAACTCAACAGTGAAAACAAAAAAATTTGATCGATCGTTTATCGATTGGCAAAAATTGATAACAATCTGATACATAATCGATTAATAAATCGATAAAACAATCGAATAAAACATTCGAAAATCCAAAGGAGTATTTA
>MU826363.1:1162619-1270530 GCA_029204205.1 Desmophyllum pertusum
GTAACTACTGGTATTGTAATGGCGAGTTTGTAACCCGACATGGAGTAAATACTACCTGAATTTGTAATGGCGGGTTTGGTCAACTCAGTGAACTACTGATAAGATTGGTAATGGCGCGCATTTATAGGCGCACCGAGCTGATAACTACTTGAATGTTATGGTGCTTTTCTAACGCGCACTTAACTACTGGATTGTAATAGGCGAGTTTGTAAGGTGACCGCAGTATACTAGCTGGATTGTTGAAAGGCGAGTTTGTAACGCCAGTAACATATCTGGATTGTAATGGGGGGTCCGTCTTTTGTTACCCTAGTAACTTACTGGATATAGTAATGGGGCACGACTTTATTGTAACACCCAGCAACTACTGGATTGTAATGGCGAGTTTGTAACCCAGTAACTAACTGGATTTGTAATGGCGAGTTTGTTAACCCCAGTAACTACTGGATCTGTCAATGCGCGAGTTTGTTCTAACCAGTAACTACTCGGATTGTAATGCGGCGTGTCGTTTTTTTAACCCAATCAAAATATGACCAATAACTACTGCGATTGTTACATGGCGAGTTTGTAACCCAGCGAACGACTGTATTGTTATGGCGAGTTTTTAGTAAACCAGTAACTACTGGATACGTTTCTGGCGAGTTGGCGAACCCAGTAACTACTGGCCATTGACTAATGAACGAGTTTGATAAACCCAGTAAACTACTGCATTGTAATATTGAGCAAGTTTGCAACCCAGTAACTTACTAGGATTAGTAAATGGAGAGTTTGCAAACCCAGTAACCCTGGATTGTAATGGCGAGTTTGCAACCCAGTAACTACTGGATTGTAATGGAGAGTTTGTAAACCCAAGTAATTACTGGATTGCTAATGGCGCCCGTTTGGGTAACCCAGATCAGTAACTAATCTGCGATTGCTAATGGCCGATGTTTGTAACCCAATAACTAACTGGATTGTAATGTGAGCAGACGTTTGCAACCCAGCTAACGTACTGGATTGTAATGGTGCCGATTCGTAACACAGTAAACTACCTGGATTTGTAATGGCGAGTTTGTAACCCAGTAACTACTGGATTGTAATGGCGCGTTTGTAACCCAGTAACTACTCGATTGTAATGTAATGGCGAGTTTAGTAACCTAGTAACTAATGCGATTGTAATGGCGCGAGTTTGTAACCCAATAACTACTGCGCAATGTAAAGGGGCGTTTGTAACCCAGTAACTACTAGGATTGTAATGGCAGAGTTTGTAAACCAGTAACTACTGGATTGTTAATGGCGAGCTTCTCGATGTTTGTAACTCAGTAACTACTGCGATTGTTGTAATTTTAGGGCGTTTTTGTAACCCAGTAGACTACGCGATTGCGTACTGTCGAGTTGGTTACCCAGTGTACGTAACTACTGGATTTGTAATGGCGAGTTTGTAACCCAGTAACTACTGCGATAGAAATGGTCGAGTTTGTATTCCCAGTAACTACGGGATTGTAATGGCGAGTTTGTAACCCAGTAACTTACTGCAGATTGTAATGGCGAGTTTGTAACCCAGTAACTACTGGATTGTAAATAGGCGAGTTTGTAATGCTATAACTACAGTAATTACTGGAGTAGTAATGGCGGAGTTTGTAACCCCATTAACTACTGGATTGTAATAGCGCAGCGCGATTGTAACCCAGTCACTACTGGATTGGAATGTGCGGCGTTTGTAACCCAAGTAACTACTCGATTGTAATGGCCGAGTTTGTAACCCAGTAACTACTGGCATGTAATGTTTGCGAGTTTGTAACCCAGGAATCTGCCGCGAGTTTGGTAACAAGTTAACTTCTGGATGCTAATGGGCGAGTTTGTACAACCAGTAATTACTGGATTGGAGATGCGCGAGTTTGTAACCCAGTAACTACTCGGATTGTAAATGGGTGCGTGTCAATAACCCAGTAACTACTGGATTGGTAATGGCGCGTTTGTTGAACCAAGTAACTACTGGATTGTAATAGCGAGGTTGTAAACCCAAGTAACTACTGGATTGTAATGGCGGCGTTTGTAACAGTTAACACAGTAACTACTGCGATTGTAATGGCGAGTTTGTAACCAAATAACATACTGGATTGTAATGGCGAGTTCCACTGCCTAACTCTAGCTAACTAAGCTGGATTGTAATGGCCCGAAGTTTCGTAACACAGTCAACTTACCTGGATTGTAATGACGAGTTGTAACTCCAGTAAACTACTGGAATGTAATGACAGCGCGTTTGTAACCAAGCAACTACTCGGACTGTAATGGCGAGTTTCGTAACCCCAGTTAACCTACTGGATGTAATAGGCGAGTTTTGTAACCCCTACTACTACTGATGATTGTAATGGCGAGTTTGTAACCCCCCCAGCTACACTACTGCGATTGTAATTAATAACGATTTGTAAAACCAGTGAACTAACTGGAATTGTTAATGGCGAGTTTTGTAAACCCAGTAAACTACTGGATTGTAATGGTTGGCGTTTGTAATCCCAGTACTTACTTACTGGATATGTAAATAGCGAATTTGTAAACCCAGTAACTACTGATTTACTGCGAAGTTTGATATCCCAGTGTACGTAACTACTGGATTAGTAATGGCGCGCTTTGTTCGTAACCCAGTTAACTACTGCGATTTGTAATCGGCGAGTTTTGTAACCAAGTACCTCACTGGAATTGTAATTGATGGCGAGTTTGTAACCCAGTAACATACTGCGATTGTCCAATGCGCGCGGTTCTGTCAAACCCCAGTAACTACTGGATTGTAATGACACGTTTTGTAAACCAGTAAAACTACTGGACTTGTAAATGGCGCGGTTTGTAACCCAGTAATCTACAATGTAATACTGGATTGTTAATGGCCACGTTGTAACTAACCCAGTAACTACTGGATTGTAATGGCGGAGTTTAGTAACCAAAGTAACTAGCTGGATTGTTACAATGGGCGAGTTTGTAACCCAGTAACTACTGGATTGTAAGAAGGCGAGTTTGTAACCCAAGTAACTACTGGATTGTAATGAGCGCGTTTGTAACCCAGTAACTACTGGATTGTAATGGGGCGGTTACACCCCCAGTAACTACTAGATAGTAATGGGGCGTTTGTAAACCCAGTAACTACTGGATTGTAATAGCGCGTTTGTAACCCAGTAACTACTGCATTGTAATGGCGCGTTTGTAACCCAGTAACTACTGGATTGTAATGGGGCGTTTATAACCCAGTAACTACTTATAACCAAGTAACTACTGGATTGTAATAGCGCGTTTGTAACCCAGTAATTACTGGATTGTAATGGCGCGTTTGTAACCAAGTAACTACTGGATTGTAATGGCGAGTTTGTAACCCAATAACTACGGGATTGTAATGGGACGTTTATAACCTAGTAACTACTGGATTGTAATGGCCAGTTTGTAACACAGTAACTACTGGATTGTAATGGCGCGTTTGTAACCAAGTAACTACTGGATTGTAATGGCGCGTTTGTAACCCAGTAACCACTGGACTGTAATGACGAGTTTGTAACCCAGTAACCACTGGATTGTAATGGCGCGTTTGTAACCCTGTAACTACTGGATAGTAATGGCGCGTTTGTAACCCAGTAACTACTGGATTGTAATAACGAGTTTGTAACCCAGTAACTACTGGATTGTAATGGCGAGTTTGTAACCCAGTAACTACTGGATTGTAATGGGCGTTTATAACCCAGTAACTACTGGATTGTAATAGCGCGTTTGTAACCAAGCATTACTGGATTTTAATGGCGCGTTTGTAACCAAGTAACTACTGGATTGTAATGGCGAGTTTGTAACCCAGTAACTACTGGATTGTAATGGCCAGTTTGTAACCCAGTAACTACTGGATTGTAATGGCGCGTTTGTAACCCAGTAACTACTGGATTGTAATGACACGTTGTAACCCAGTAACTACTGGATTGCAATGGCGAGTTTGTAACCCAGTAACTACTGCATTGTAATGGCACGTTTGTAAACCAGTAACTACTGGATTGTAATGGCGAGTTTGTAACCAAGTAACTACTGGATTGTAATGGCGAGTTTGTAACCCAGTAACTACTGGATTGTAATGGCGCGTTTGTAACCCAGTAACTACTGGATTGTAATGGCGCGTTTCTAACCCAGTAACTAGTAGTACTGGATTGTAATGACGAGTTTGTAACCCAGTAACCACTGGATTGTAATGGCGCGTTTGTAACCCAGTAACTACTGGATTGTAATGGCACGTTTGTACTCCAGTAACTACTGGATTGTAATGGCGAGTTTGTAACACACAACAACTACTGGATTGTAATGGCACGTTTGTAACCCAGTAACTACTGGATTGTAATAGCGCGTTTGTAACCCAGTAACTACTGGATTGTAATGGCGTGTTTGTAACCCAGTAACTACTGGATTGTAATGGCGAGTTTGTAACCCAAGTAACTACTGGATTGTAATGGCGAGTTTGTAACCCAGTAACTACTGGATTGTAATGGCACGTTTGTAATCCAGTAACTACTGGATTGTAATGGCGAGTTTGTAACACAACAACTACTGGATTGTAATGGCACGTTTGTAACCCAGTAACTACTGGATTGTAATGGCGAGTTTGTAACACAACAACTACTGGATTGTAATGGATTGTTTGTAACCCAGTAACTACTGGATTGGAATGGGGCATTTGTAACCCAGTAACTACTGGATTGTAATGGCGAGTTTGTAACCCAGTAACTACTGGATTGTAATGCGGCGTTTGTAACCCAGTAACTACTGGATTGTAATGGCGCGTTTGTAACCAAGTAACTACTGGATTGTAATGGCGAGTTTGTAACCCAGTAACTACTGGATTGTAATGGGGCGTTTGTAACACAGTAACTACTGGATAGTAATGGGGCGTTTGTAACCCAGTAACTACTGGATTGTAATGGCGCGTTTTTAACCCAGTAACTACTGCATTGTAATGGCGCGTTTATAACCCAGTAACTATACTGGATTGTAATGGGGCGTTTGTAACACAGTAACTACTGGATAGTAATGGGGCGTTTGTAACCCAGTAACTACTGGATTGTAATGGGGCGGTTACACCCCAGTAACTACTAGATAGTAATGGGGCGTTTGTAACCCAGTAACTACTGGATTGTAATAGCGCGTTTGTAACCCAGTAACTACTGCATTGTTATGGCGCGTTTGTAACCCAGTAACTACTGGATTGTAATGGGGCGTTTATAACCCAGTAACTACTTATAACCAAGTAACTACTGGATTGTAATAGCGCGTTTGTAACCCAGTAATTACTGGATTGTAATGGCGCGTTTGTAACCAAGTAACTACTGGATTGTAATGGCGAGTTTGTAACCCAATAACTACTGGATTGTAATGGGACGTTTTATAACCTAGTAACTACTGGATTGTAATGGCCAGTTTGTAACACAGTAACTACTGGATTGTAATGGCGCGTTTGTAACCAAGTAACTACTGGATTGTAATGGCGCGTTTGTAACCCAGTAACTACTGGACTGTAATGACGAGTTTGTAACCCAGTAACCACTGGATTGTAATGGCGCGTTTGTAACCCTGTAACTACTGGATAGTAATGGCGCGTTTGTAACCCAGTAACTACTGGATTGTAATAACGAGTTTGTAACCCAGTAACTACTGGATTGTAATGGCGAGTTTGTAACCCAGTAACTACTGGATTGTAATGGGGCGTTTATAACCCAGTAACTACTGGATTGTAATAGCGCGTTTGTAACCAAGCAATTACTGGATTTTAATGGCGCGTTTGTAACCAAGTAACTACTGGATTGTAATGGCGAGTTTGTAAACCCAGTAACTACTGGATTGTAATGGCCAGTTTGTAACCCAGTAACTACTGGATTGTAATGGCGCGTTTGTAACCCAGTAACTACTGGATTGTAATGACACGTTTGTAACCCAGTAACTACTGGATTGCAATGGCGAGTTTGTAACCCAGTAACTACTGCATTGTAATGGCACGTTTGTAAACCAGTAACTACTGGATTGTAATGGCGAGTTTGTAACCAAGTAACTACTGGATTGTAATGGCGAGTTTGTAACCCAGTAACTACTGGATTGTAATGGCGCGTTTGTAACCCAGTAACTACTGGATTGTAATGGCGCGTTTCTAACCCAGTAACTAGTAGTACTGGATTGTAATGACGAGTTTGTAACCCAGTAACCACTGGATTGTAATGGCGCGTTTGTAACCCAGTAACTACTGGATTGTAATGGCACGTTTGTACTCCAGTAACTACTGGATTGTAATGGCGAGTTTGTAACACAACAACTACTGGATTGTAATGGCACGTTTGTAACCCAGTAACTACTGGATTGTAATAGCGCGTTTGTAACCCAGTAACTACTGGATTGTAATGGCGTGTTTGTAACCCAGTAACTACTGGATTGTAATGGCGAGTTTGTAACCCAAGTAACTACTGGATTGTAATGGCGAGTTTGTAAACCCAGTAACTACTGGATTGTAATGGCACGTTTGTAATCCAGTAAACTACTGGATTGTAATGGCGAGTTTGTAACACAACAACTACTGGATTGTAATGGCACGTTTGTAACCCAGTAACTACTGGATTGTAATGGCGAGTTTGTAACACAACAACTACTGGACTGTAATGGATTGTTTGTAACCCAGTAACTACTGGATTGGAATGGGGCATTTGTAACCCAGTAACTACTGGATTGTAATGGCGAGTTTGTAACCCAGTAACTACTGGATTGTAATGCGGCGTTTGTAACCCAGTAACTACTGGATTGTAATGGCGCGTTTGTAACCAAGTAACTACTGGATTGTAATGGCGAGTTTGTAACCCCGTAACTACTGGATTGTATTGGCACGTTTGTAACCCAGTAACTACTGGATTGTAATGGCGAGTTTGTAACACAACAACTACTGGATTGTAATGGATTGTTTGTAACCCAGTAACTACTGGATTGTAATGGCGCGTTTGTAACCCAGTAACTACTGGATTGTAATGGCGAGTTTGTAACCCAGTAACTACTGGATTGTAATGGCGAGTTTGTAACCCAGTAAACTACTGGATTGTAATGGCGAGTTTGTAACCCAGTAACTACTGGATTGTAATGGCGAGTTTGTAACCCAGTAACTACTGGATTGTAATAGGGAAGTTGTAACCCAGTAACTACTGGATTGTAATGGCCGAGTGTTGTAACCCAGTAACTACTAGATTGTAATGGCGAGTTTGTAACCCAGTAACTACTGGATTGTAATGGCGAGTTTGTAACCCAGTAACTACTGGATTGTAATGGCGCGAGTTGGTAACCCAGTAACTACTGGATTGTAATGGCGAGTTTGCAACCCAGTAACTACTGGATTGTAATGGGCGAGTTTGTAACCCAGAACTACTGGATTGTAATGGCGAGTTTGTAACCCAGTAACTACTGGATTGTAATAGGAGAGTTTGTAACCAGTAGACTACTGGATTGTCAATGGCGGTTTGTAACCCAGTAACTACTGGATTGTAATGGCGCGTTTGTAAACCAGTATACTACTGATTGTAATGGCGAGTTTGTAACCCAATAACTACTGGATTGTATGGATCGTTTGTAACCCAGTAACTACTGGATTGTAATGTTTTTTTGTAACCCAGTAACTACTGGATTGTAATGGCGAGTTTGTAACCCAGTAACTACTGGATTGTAATGGCGAGTTTGTAACCCAGTACACTACTGGATTGTAATGGCGCAATTTGTAACCCAGTAACTACTGGATTGTAATGGGGAGTTTGTAACCCAGTAACCACTGGATTGTAATGGCGGGTTGTAACCCAGTAACTACTGGATTGTAATGGCGCGTTTTGTAACCCAGTAACTACTGGATTGTAATGGCGAGTTTGTAACCCCAGTAACTACTGGATTGTAAATGGCGAGTTTGTAACCCAGTAACTACTGGGATTGTAATGGCGCGTTTAAACCCAATAACTACTGGATTTGTAATATGGGAGTTTGTAACCCAGTAACTACTGGATTGTAATGGCGAGTTTGTAAACCCAGTAACTACTGGATTGTAATGGCGCGTTTGTAACCCAGTAATTACTGGATTGTAATGATTTGTAACCCAGTAACTACTGGATTGTAATGGCGCGTTTGTAACCAGTAACTACTGGATTGTAATGGCGAGTTGTAACCCAGTAAACTACTGGATTGTAATGGCGAGTTTGTAAACCCAGTAACTACTGGATTGTAATGGCGAGTTTGTAACCCAGTAACTACTGGATTGTAAAATTAGTTTGTAACCCAGTAACTACTGGATTGTAATGGCGAGTTTGTAACCCAGTAACTACTGGATTGGAATGGCGAGATGTAACCCAGTAACTACTGGATTGTAATGGCGATGTTTGTAACCAGTAACTACTGGATTGTTAATGGCGTTTTGTAACCCAGTAACTACTGGATTGTAATGGCGAGTTTGTAACCCAGTAACTACTGGATTGTAATGGCGCGTTTGTAACCCAGTAACTACTGGATTGTAATGGCGAGTTTGTAACCCAGTAACTATTGGATTGTAATGGCGAGTTTGTAACCCAGTAACTACTGGATTGTAATGGCGAGTTTGTAACCCAGAGTAACTACTGGATTGTAATGGCGAGTTTGTAACCCAGTAACTACTAAATTGTAATGGCGAGTTTGTAACCCAGTAACTACTGGATTGTAATGGCGCGTTTGTTACCCAGTAACTACTGGATTGTAATGGCGAGTTTGTAACCCAGTAACCACTGGATTGTAATGGCGAGTTTGTAACCCAAATAACTACTGGATTGTAATGGCGAGTTTGTAACCCAGTAACTACTGGATTGTAATGGCGAGTTGTAACCCAGTAACTACTGGATTGTAATGGCGCGTTTGTAACCCAGTAAAACTACTGGATTGTAATGGCGAGTTTGTAACCAGTAACTACTGGATTGTAATGGCGAGTTTTGTTACCCAGTAACTACTGGATTGTAATGGGGCGTTTGTAACCAGTAACTACTGGATTGTCATGGCGCGCTTGTAACCCAGTAACTACTGGATTGTAAATGGCGAGTTTGTAACCCAGTAACTACTGGATTGTAATGGCGCGTTTATAACCCAGTAACTACTTGATTGTAATGGGTCGTTTGTAACCCAGTAACTACTGGATTGTAATGGCGAGTTTGTAACCCAGTAACTACTGGATTGTAATGGCGAGTTTGTAACCAGTAACTACTGGATTGTAATGGCGCATTTGTAACCCAGTAACTACTGGATTGTAATGGGGCGTTTGTAACCCAGTAACTACTGGATTGTAATAGCGAGTTTGTAACCCAGTAACTACTGGAATTGTAATGGCGCGTTTGTTACCCAGTAACTACTGGATTGTAATGGCGAGTTTGTAACCCAGTAACTACTGGATTGTAATGGCGGGTTTGTAACCCAGTAACTACTGGATTGTAATGGCGCGTTTGTAACCCAGTAACTACTGGATTGTAATGGCGAGTTTGTCACCCAGTAACTACTGGATTGTAATGGCGCGTTTGTAACCCAGTAACTACTGAATTGTAATGGCGGGTTTGTAACCCAGTAACTACTGGATTGTAAATGGCGAGTTTGTAACCCAGTAACTACTGGATTGTAATGGCGCGTTTGTAACCCAGTAACTACGGATTGTAATGGCGCGAGTTTGTAACCCAGTAACTACTGGATTGTAATGGCGCGTTTGTAACCCAGTAACTACTGGATTGTAATGGCGCGTTTATAACCCAGTAACTACTTGATTGTAATGGAGCGTTTGTAACCCCAGTAACTACTGGATTGTAATGGCGAGTTTGTAACCCAGTAACTACTGGATTGTAATGGCGAGTTTGTAACCCAGTAACTACTGGATTGTAATGGCGCGTTTGTAACCCAGTAACTACTGGATTGTAATGGCGAGTTTGTAACCCAGTAACTATTGGATTGTAATGGCGAGTTTGTAACCCAGTAACTACTGGATTGTAATGGAGAGTTTGTAACCCAGTAACTACTGGATTGTAATGGCACGTTTGTAACCCAGTAACTACTGGATTGTAATGGCGAGTTTGTAACCCAGTAACTACTGGATTGTAATGGACGCGTTTGTAACCCAGTAACTACTGGATTGTAATGGCGAGTTTGTAACCCAGTAACCACTGGATTGTAATGGCGAGTTTGTAACCCAGTAACTACTGGATTGTAATGGCAAGTTTGTAACCAGTAACTACTGGATTGTAATGGCGAGTTTGTAACCCAGTAACTACTGGATTGTAATGGCGCGTTTGTAACCCAGTAACTACTGGATTGTAATGGCGAGTTTGTTAACCAGTAACTGCTGAATTGTAATGGCGGTTTGTTACCCAGTAACTACTGGATTGTAATGGGGCGTTTGTAACCAGTAACTGCTGGATTGTCATGGCGCGATTGTAACCCAGTAACTACTGGATTGAAATGGCGAGTTTGTAACCCAGTAACTACTGGATTGTAATGGCCGCGTTTGTAACCCAGTAACTACTGGATTGTAATGGCGCGTTTGTAACCCAGTAACTACTGGATTGTAATGGCGAGTTTGTAACCCAGTAACTACTGGATTGTAATGGCGCGTTTGTAACCCAGTAACTACTGGATTGTAATGGCGCGTTTGTAACCCAGTAACTACTGGATTGTAATAGCGAGTTTGTAACCCAGTAACTACTGGATTGTAATGGCGCGTTTGTTACCCAGTAACTACTGGATTGTAATGGCGAGTTTGTAACCCAGTAACTACTGGATTGTAATGGCGGTTTGTAACCAGTAACTACTGGATTGTAATGGCGAGTTTGTAACCCAGTAACTACTGGATTGTAATGGCGAGTTTGTAACCCAGTAACTACTGGATTGTAATGGCGCGTTTGTAACCCAGTAACTACTGGATTGCAATGGCGGGTTTGTTACCAGTAACTACTGGATTGTAATGGGGCGTTTGTAACCCAGTAAACTACTGGATTGTAATGGCGGGTTTTGTAACCCAATAACTACTGGATTGTAATAGCGAGTTTGTAACCCAGTAACTACTGGATTGTAATGGCGCGTTTGTAACCCAGTAACTACTGGATTGTAATGGCGCGTTTGTAACCCAGTAACTACTTGATTGTAATGGCGAGTTGTAACCCAGTAACTACTGGATTGTAATGGCGAGATTGTAACCCAGTAACTACTGGATTGTAATGGCGAGTTTGTAACCCAGTAACTACTGGATTGTAATGGCGCGTTTGTAACCCAGTAACTACTGGATTGTAATGGCGAGTTTGTAACCCAGTAACTACTGGATTGTAATAGCGAGTTTGTATAACCCAGTAACTACTGGATTGTAATGGCGTGTTTGTAACCCAGTAACTACTGGATTGTAATGGCGAGTTTGTAACCCAGTAACTACTGGATTGTAATGGCGAGTTTGTAACCCAGTAACTACTGGATTGTAATGACGAGTTTGTAACCCAGTAACTACTGGATTGTAATGGCGAGTTTGTAACCCAGTAACTACTGGATTGTAATGGCGCGTTTGTAACCCAGTAACTACTGGATTGTAATGGAGAGTTTGTAACCCAGTAACTACTGGATTGTAATGGCGAGTTTGTAACCCAGTAACTACTGGATTGTAATGGCGAGTTTGTAACCCAGTAACTACTGGATTGTAATGGCGAGTTTGTAACCCAGTAACTACTGGATTGTAATGGCGAGTTTGTAACCCAGTAACTACTGGATTGTAATGGCGAGTTTGTAACCCAGTAACTACTGGATTGTAATGGCGGTTTGTGACCCAGTAACTACTGGATTGTAATGGCGCGTTTGTTACCCAGTAACTACTGGATTGTAATGGCGAGTTTGTAACCCAGTAACTACTGGATTGTAATGGCGAGTTTGTAACCCAGTAACTACTGGATTGTAATGGCGCGTTTGTTACCCAGTAACTACTGGATTGTAATGGCGAGTTTGTAACCCAGTAACTACTGGATTGTAATGGCGATTTGTTACCCAGTAACTACTGGATTGTAATGGCGAGTTTGTAACCCAGTAACTACTGGATTGTAATGGCGAGTTTGTAACCCAGTAACTACTGGATTGTAATGGCGAGTTTGTAACCCAGTAACTACTGGATTGTAATGGCGAGTTGTAACCCAGTAACTACTGGATTGTAATGGCGCATTTGTAACCTAGTAACTACTGGATTGTAATGGCGAGTTTGTAACCCAATAACTACTGGATTGTAATAGCGAGTTTGTAACCCAGTAACAATTGGATTGTAATGGCGCGTTTGTAACCCAGTAACTACTGGATTGTAATGGCGTTTGTAACCCAGTAACTACTGGATTGTAATGGCGAGCTTGTAACCCAGTTACTACTGGATTGTAATGGCGAGTTTGTAACCCAGTAACTACTAGATTGTAATGGCGAGTTTGTAACCCAGTAACTACTGGATTGTAATGGCGCGTTTGTAACCCAGTAACTACTGGATTGTAATGGCGAGTTTGTAACCCAGTAACTACTGGATTGTAATGGCGCATTTGTAACCCAGTAACTACTGGATTGTAATGGCGAGTTTGTAACCCAGTAACTACTGGATTGTAATGGCGAGTTTGTAACCCAGTAAACTACTGGATTGTAATGGCGAGTTTGTAACCCAATAACTACTGGATTGTAATGGCGAGTTTGTAACCCAGTAACTACTGGATTGTAATGGCGCGTTTGTAACCCAGTAACTACTGGATTGTAATGGCGAGTTTGTAACCCAGTAACTACTGGATTGTAATGGCGAGTTTGTAACCCAGTAACTACTGTATTGTAATGGCGCGTTTGTAACCCAGTAACTACTGGATTGTAATGGCGAGTTTGTAACCCAGTAACTACTGGATTGTAATGGCGAGTTTGTAACCCAGTAACTACTGGATTGTAATGGCGAGTTTGTAACCCAGTAACTACTGGATTGTAATGGCGAGTTTGTAACCCAGTAACTACTGGATTGTAATGGCGCGTTTGTAACCCAGTAACTACTGGATTGTAATGGCGAGTTTGTAACCCAGTAACTACTGGATTGTAATGGCGCGTTTGTAACCCAGTAACTACTGGATTGTAATGGCGAGTTTGTAACCCAGTAACTACTGGATTGTAATGGCGAGTTTGTAACCCAGTAACTACTGGATTGTAATGGCGCGTTTGTAACCCAGTAACTACTGGATTGTAATGGCGAGTTTGTAACCCAGTAACTACTGGATTGTAATGGCGCGTTTGTAACCCAGTAACTACTGGATTGTAATGGCGAGTTTGTAACCCAGTAACTACTGGATTGTAATGGCGAGTTGTAACCCAGTAACTACTGGATTGTAATGGCGAGTTTGTAACCCAGTAACTACTGGATTGTAATGGCGGTTTGTAACCCAGTAACTACTGGATTGTAATGGCGAGTTTGTAACCCAGTAACTACTGGATTGTAATGGCGCGTTTGTAACCCAGTAACTACTGGATTGTAATGGCGAGTTTGTAACCCAGTAACTACTGAATTGTAATGGCGCGTTTGTAACCCAGTAACTACTGGATTGTAATGGCGCGTTTGTAACCCAGTAACTACTGGATTGTAATGGCGAGTTTGTAACCCAGTAACTACTGGATTGTAATGGCGAGTTTGTAACCCAGTAACTACTGGATTGTAATGGCGCGTTTGTAACCCAGTAACTACTGGATTGTAATGGCGAGTTTGTAACCCAGTAACTACTGGATTGTAATGGCGAGTTTGTAACCCAGTAACTACTGGATTGTAATGGCGAGTTTGTAACCCAGTAACTACTGGATTGTAATGGCGAGTTTGTAACCCAGTAACTACTGGATTGTAATGGCGAGTTTGTAACCCAGTAACTACTGGATTGTAATGGCGAGTTTGTAACCCAGTAACTACTGGATTGTAATGGCGAGTTTGTAACCCAGTAACTACTGGATTGTAATGGCGAGTTTGTAACCCAGTAACTACTGGATTGTAATGGCGAGTTTGTAACCCAGTAACTACTGGATTGTAATGGCGAGTTTGTAACCCAGTAACTACTGGATTGTAATGGCGAGTTTGTAACCCAGTAACTACTGGATTGTAATGGCGAGTTTGTAACCCAGTAACTACTGGATTGTAATGGCGCGTTTGTTACCCAGTAACTACTGGATTGTAATGGCGAGTTTGTAACCCAGTAACTACTGGATTGTAATGGCGAGTTTGTAACCCAGTAACTACTGGATTGTAATGGCGAGTTTGTTACCCAGTAACTACTGGATTGTAATGGCGAGTTTGTAACCCAGTAACTACTGGATTGTAATGGCGAGTTTGTAACCCAGTAACTACTGGATTGTAATGGGGCGTTTGTAACCAGTAACTACTGGATTGTAATGGCGAGTTTGTAACCCAGTAACTACTGGATTGTAATGGCGAGTTTGTAACCCAGTAACTACTGGATTGTAATGGCGCGTTTGTAACCCAGTAACTACTGGATTGTAATGGGTCGTTTGTAACCCAGTAACTACTGGATTGTAATGGCGAGTTTGTAACCCAGTAACTACTGGATTGTAATGGCGAGTTTGTAACCCAGTAACTACTGGATTGTAATGGCGCGTTTGTAACCCAGTAACTACTGGATTGTAATGGCGAGTTTGTAACCCAGTAACTACTGGATTGTAATGGCGAGTTTGTAACCCAGTAACTACTGGATTGTAATGGCGCGTTTGTAACCCAGTAACTACTGGATTGTAATGGCGAGTTTGTAACCCAGTAACTACTGGATTGTAATGGCGAGTTTGTTACCCAGTAACTACTGGATTGTAATGGCGAGTTTGTAACCCAGTAACTACTGGATTGTAATGGCGAGTTTGTAACCCAGTAACTACTGGATTGTAATGGCGAGTTTGTAACCCAGTAACTACTGGATTGTAATGGCGGGTTTGTTACCCAGTAACTACTGGATTGTAATGGCGAGTTTGTAACCCAGTAACTACTGGATTGTAATGGCGAGTTTGTAACCCAGTAACTACTGGATTGTAATGGCGAGTTTGTAACCCAGTAACTACTGGATTGTAATGGCGCGTTTGTAACCCAGTAACTACTGGATTGTAATGGCGCGTTTGTAACCCAGTAACTACTGGATTGTAATGGCGAGTTTGTAACCCAGTAACTACTGGATTGTAATGGCGAGTTTGTAACCCAGTAACTACTGGATTGTAATGGCGCGTTTGTAACCCAGTAACTACTGGATTGTAATGGCGAGTTTGTAACCCAGTAACTACTTGATTGTAATGGCGAGTTTGTAACCCAGTAACTACTGGATTGTAATGGCGAGTTTGTAACCCAGTAACTACTGGATTGTAATGGCGAGTTTGTAACCCAGTAACTACTGGATTGTAATGGCGAGTTTGTAACCCAGTAACTACTGGATTGTAATGGCGAGTTGTAACCCAGTAACTACTGGATTGTAATGGCGAGTTTGTAACCCAGTAACTACTGGATTGTAATGGCGAGTTTGTAACCCAGTAACTACTGGATTGTAATGGCGAGTTTGTAACCCAGTAACTACTGGATTGTAATGGCGAGTTTGTAACCCAGTAACTACTGGATTGTAATGGCGCGTTTGTAACCCAGTAACTACTGGATTGTAATGGCGAGTTTGTAACCCAGTAACTGGGATTGTAATGGCGAGTTTGTACCCAGTAACTACTGGATTGTAATGGCGAGTTTGTAACCAGTAACTACTGGATTGTAATGGCGCGTTGTAACCCAGTAACTACTGGATTGTAATGGCGAGTTTGTAACCCAGTAACTACTGGATTGTAATGGCGTTTGTAACCCAGTAACTACTGGATTGTAATGGCGTTTGTTACCCCAGTAACTACTGGATTGTAATGGCGAGTTTGTAACCCAGTAACTACTGGATTGTAATGGCGAGTTTGTAACCCAGTAACTACTGGATTGTAATGGCGAGTTTGTAACCCAGTAACTACTGGATTGTAATGGCGCGTTTGTAACCCAGTAACTACTGGATTGTAATGGCGAGTTTGTAACCCAGTAACTACTGGATTGTAATGGCGAGTTTGTAACCCAGTAACTACTGGATTGTAATGGCGAGTTTGTAACCCAGTAACTACTGGATTGTAATGGCGAGTTTGTAACCCAGTAACTACTGGATTGTAATGGCGCGTTTGTAACCCAGTAACTACTGGATTGTAATGGCGAGTTTGTAACCCAGTAACTACTGGATTGTAATGGCGCGTTTGTAACCCAGTAACTACTGGATTGTAATGGCGAGTTTGTAACCCAGTAACTACTGGATTGTAATGGCGAGTTTGTAACCCAGTAACTACTGGATTGTAATGGCGCGTTTGTAACCCAGTAACTACTGGATTGTAATGGCGAGTTTGTAACCCAGTAACTACTGGATTGTAATGGCGAGTTTGTAACCCAGTAACTACTGGATTGTAATGGCGAGTTTGTAACCCAGTAACTACTGGATTGTAATGGCGAGTTTGTAACCCAGTAACTACTGGATTGTAATGGCGCGTTTGTAACCCAGTAACTACTGGATTGTAATGGCGCGTTTGTAACCCAGTAACTACTGGATTGTAATGGCGAGTTTGTAACCCAGTAACTACTGGATTGTAATGGCGCATTTGTAACCCAGTAACTACTGGATTGTAATGGCGAGTTTGTAACCCAGTAACTACTGGATTGTAATGGCGAGTTTGTAACCCAGTAACTACTGGATTGTAATGGCGAGTTTGTAACCCAGTAACTACTGGATTGTAATGGCGAGTTTGTAACCCAGTAACTACTGGATTGTAATGGCGCGTTTGTAACCCAGTAACTACTGGATTGTAATGGCGAGTTTGTAACCCAGTAACTACTGGATTGTAATGGCGAGTTTGTAACCCAGTAACTACTGGATTGTAATGGCGAGTTTGTAACCCAGTAACTACTGGATTGTAATGGCGCGTTTGTAACCCAGTAACTACTGGATTGTAATGGCGAGTTTGTAACCCAGTAACTACTGGATTGTAATGGCGCGTTTGTTACCCAGTAACTACTGGATTGTAATGGCGAGTTTGTAACCCAGTAACTACTGGATTGTAATGGCGAGTTTGTAACCCAGTAACTACTGGATTGTAATGGCGAGTTTGTAACCCAGTAACTACTGGATTGTAATGGCGAGTTTGTAACCCAGTAACTACTGGATTGTAATGGCGCGTTTGTAACCCAGTAACTACTGGATTGTAATGGCGAGTTTGTAACCCAGTAACTACTGGATTGTAATGGCGCGTTTGTAACCCAGTAACTACTGGATTGTAATGGCGAGTTTGTAACCCAGTAACTACTGGATTGTAATGGCGAGTTTGTAACCCAGTAACTACTGGATTGTAATGGCGAGTTTGTAACCCAGTAACTACTGGATTGTAATGGCGAGTTTGTAACCCAGTAACTACTGGATTGTAATGGCGTGTTTGTAACCCAGTAACTACTGGATTGTAATGGCGAGTTTGTAACCCAGTAACTACTGGATTGTAATGGCGAGTTTGTAACCCAGTAACTACTGGATTGTAATGGCGAGTTTGTAACCCAGTAACTACTGGATTGTAATGGCGAGTTTGTAACCCAGTAACTACTGGATTGTAATGGCGTGTTTGTAACCCAGTAACTACTGGATTGTAATGGCGCGTTTGTAACCCAGTAACTACTGGATTGTAATGGCGAGTTTGTAACCCAGTAACTACTGGATTGTAATGGCGAGTTTGTAACCCAGTAACTACTGGATTGTAATCGGCGTTTGTAACCCAGTAACTACTGGATTGTAATGGCGAGATTTTGTAACCCAGTAACTACTGGATTGTAATGGCGCGTTTGTAACCCAGTAACTACTGGATTGTAATGGCGCGTTTGTTAACCAGTAACTACTGGATTGTAATGGCGCGTTTGTAACCCAGTAACTACTGGATTGTAATGGCGAGTTTGTAACCCAGTAACTACTGGATTGTAATGGCGCGTTTGTAACCCAGTAACTACTGGATTGTAATGGCGAGTTTGTAACCCAGTAACTACTGGATTGTAATGGCGAGTTTGTAACCCAGTAACTACTGGATTGTAATGGCGCGTTTGTAACCCAGTAACTACTGGATTGTAATGGCGAGTTTGTAACCCAGTAACTACTGGATTGTAATGGCGCGTTTGTAACCCAGTAACTACTGGATTGTAATGGCGAGTTTGTAACCCAGTAACTACTGGATTGTAATGGCGAGTTTGTAACCCAGTAACTACTGGATTGTAATGGCGAGTTTGTAACCCAGTAACTACTGGATTGTAATGGCGAGTTTGTAACCCAGTAACTACTGGATTGTAATGGCGAGTTTGTAACCCAGTAACTACTGGATTGTAATGGCGAGTTTGTAACCCAGTAACTACTGGATTGTAATGGCGAGTTTGTAACCCAGTAACTACTGGATTGTAATGGCGAGTTTGTAACCCAGTAACTACTGGATTGTAATGGCGAGTTTGTAACCCAGTAACTACTGGATTGTAATGGCGCGTTTGTAACCAGTAACTACTGGATTGTAATGGCGAGTTTGTAACCCAGTAACTACTGGATTGTAATGGCGAGTTTGTAACCCAGTAACTACTGGATTGTAATGGCGAGTTTGTAACCCAGTAACTACTGGATTGTAATGGCGAGTTTGTAACCCAGTAACTACTGGATTGTAATGGCGAGTTTGTAACCCAGTAACTACTGGATTGTAATGGCGAGTTTGTAACCCAGTAACTACTGGATTGTAATGGCGAGTTTGTAACCCAGTAACTACTGGATTGTAATGGCGCGTTTGTAACCCAGTAACTACTGGATTGTAATGGCGAGTTTGTAACCAGTAACTACTGGATTGTAATGGCGAGTTTGTAACCCAGTAACTACTGGATTGTAATGGCGAGTTTGTAACCCAGTAACTACTGGATTGTAATGGCGAGTTTGTAACCCAGTAACTACTGGATTGTAATGGCGAGTTTGTAACCCAGTAACTACTGGATTGTAATGGCGCGTTTGTAACCCAGTAACTACTGGATTGTAATGGCGAGTTTGTAACCCAGTAACTACTGGATTGTAATGGCGCGTTTGTAACCCAGTAACTACTGGATTGTAATGGCGAGTTTGTAACCCAGTAACTACTGGATTGTAATGGCGCGTTTGTAACCCAGTAACTACTGGATTGTAATGGCGAGTTTGTAACCCAGTAACTACTGGATTGTAATAGCGAGTTTGTAACCCAGTAACTACTGGATTGTAATGGCGCGTTTGTAACCCAGTAACTACTGGATTGTAATGGCGAGTTTGTAACCCAGTAACTACTGGATTGTAATGGCGAGTTTGTAACCCAGTAACTACTGGATTGTAATGGCGAGTTTGTAACCCAGTAACTACTGGATTGTAATGGCGAGTTTGTAACCCAGTAACTACTGGATTGTAATGGCGAGTTTGTAACCCAGTAACTACTGGATTGTAATGGCGCGTTTGTAACCCAGTAACTACTGGATTGTAATGGCGAGTTTGTAACCCAGTAACTACTGGATTGTAATGGCGAGTTTGTAACCCAGTAACTACTGGATTGTAATGGCGCGTTTGTAACCCAGTAACTACTGGATTGTAATGGCGAGTTTGTAACCCAGTAACTACTGGATTGTAATGGCGAGTTTGTAACCCAGTAACTACTGGATTGTAATGGCGAGTTTGTAACCCAGTAACTACTGGATTGTAATGGCGAGTTTGTAACCCAGTAACTACTGGATTGTAATGGCGAGTTTGTAACCCAGTAACTACTGGATTGTAATGGCGCGTTTGTAACCCAGTAACTACTGGATTGTAATGGCGAGTTTGTAACCCAGTAACTACTGGATTGTAATGGCGGGTTTGTAACCCAGTAACTACTGGATTGTAATGGCGCGTTTGTAACCCAGTAACTACTGGATTGTAATGGCGCGTTTGTAACCCAGTAACTACTGGATTGTAATGGCGAGTTTGTAACCCAGTAACTACTGGATTGTAATGGCGAGTTTGTAACCCAGTAACTACTGGATTGTAATGGCGCGTTTGTAACCCAGTAACTACTGGATTGTAATGGCGAGTTTGTAACCCAGTAACTACTGGATTGTAATGGCGCGTTTGTAACCCAGTAACTACTGGATTGTAATGGCGCGTTTGTAACCCAGTAACTACTGGATTGTAATGGCGAGTTTGTAACCCAGTAACTACTGGATTGTAATGGCGAGTTTGTAACCCAGTAACTACTGGATTGTAATGGCGAGTTTGTAACCCAGTAACTACTGGATTGTAATGGCGAGTTTGTAACCCAGTAACTACTGGATTGTAATGGCGAGTTTGTAACCCAGTAACTACTGGATTGTAATGGCGAGTTTGTAACCCAGTAACTACTGGATTGTAATGGCGAGTTTGTAACCCAGTAACTACTGGATTGTAATGGCGAGTTTGTAACCCAGTAACTACTGGATTGTAATGGCGCGTTTGTAACCCAGTAACTACTGGATTGTAATGGCGAGTTTGTAACCCAGTAACTACTGGATTGTAATGGCGAGTTTGTTACCCAGTAACTACTGGATTGTAATGGCGAGTTTGTAACCCAGTAACTACTGGAATGTAATGGCGCATTTGTAACCTGGTAACTACTGGATTGTAATGGCGAGTTTGCAACCCAGTAACTACTGGATTGTAATAGCGAGTTTCTAACCCAGTAACTACTGGATTGTAATGGCGTGTTTGTAACCCAGTATCTACTGGATTGTAATGGCGAGTTTGTAACCCAGTAACTACTGGATTGTAATGGCGAGTTTGTAACCCAGTAACTACTGGATTGTAATGGCGAGTTTGCAACCCAGTAACTATTGGATTGTAATAGCGAGTTTGTAACCCAGCAACTACTGGATTGTAATGGCGTGTTTGTAACCCAGTAATTACTGGATTGTAATGGCGCGTTTGTAACCCAGTAACTACTCGATTGTAATGGTGAGTTTGTAACCTGAGTAACTACTGGATTGTAATGGAGAGTTTGTAACCCAGTAACTATTGGATTGTAATCGGGCGTATGTAACCAAGTAACTACTGGATTGTATTGGCGAGATTAATTGTAACCCAGTAACTATTGGATTGTAATGGGGCGTTTGTGACCCAGTAACTATTGGATTGTAATGGCGCGTTTGTTAACCAGTAACTACTGGATTGTAATGGGGCGTTTGTAACCCAGTAAATACTGGATTGTAATGGCGAGTTTGTAACCCATTAACTACTGGATTGTAATGGCGCGTTTGTTACCCAGTAACTACTGGATTGTAATGGCGAGTTTGTTACCCAGTAACTACTGAATTGTAATGGCGGGTTTGTTACCCAGTAACTACTGGATTGTAATGGGGCGTTTGTAACCCAGTAACTACTGGATTGTAATGGCGAGTTTGTAACCCAGTAACTACTGGATTGTAATGGCGCGTTTGTTACCCAGTAACTACTGGATTGTAATGGCGAGTGTGTAACCCAGTAACTACTGGATTGTAATGGCGCATTTGTAACCTAGCAACTACTGGATTGTAATGGCGAGTTTGTAACACAGTAACTACTGGATTGTAATTGCGCGTTTGTTTCCCAGTAGTTACTGGATTGTAATGGCGAGTTTGTAACCCAATAACTACTGGATTGTAATAGCGAGTTTGTAACCCAGTAACAATTGGATTGTAATGGCGCGTTTGTAACCCAGTAACTACTGGATTGTAATGGCGCGTTTATAACCCAGTAACTACTTGATTGTAATGGGGCGTTTGTAACCCAGTAACTACTGGATTGTAATGGCGAGTTTGTAACCCAGTAACTACTAGATTGTAATGGCGAGTTTGTAACCCAGTAACTACTGGATTGTAATGGCGCGTTTGTAACCCAGTAACTACTGGATTGTAATGGCGAGTTTGTAACCCAGTAACTACTGGAATGTAATGGCGCATTTGTAACTCAGTAACTACTGGATTGTAATGGCGAGTTTGTAACCCAGTAACTTCTGGATTGTAATGGCGAGTTTGTAACCCAGTAACCACTGGATTGTAATGGCGAGTTTGTAACCCAATAACTACTGGATTGTAATAGCGAGTTTGTAACCCAGTAACAACTGGATTGTAATGGCGCGTTTGTTTCCCAGTAACTACTGGATTGTAATGGCGCATTTGTAACCTAGCAACTACTGGATTGTAATGGCGAGTTTGTAACACAGTAACTACTGGATTGTAATGGCGCATTTGTAACCTCAGTAACTACTGAATTGTAATGGCGCGTTTGTAACCCAGTAACCAATGGATTGTAATGGCGAGTTTGTAACCCAGTAACTACTTTATTGTAATGGCGCGTTTGTAACCAGGAACTGCTGGATTGTCATGGCGCGTTTTTAACCCAGTAACTACTGGATTGTAATGGCGAGTTTGTAACCCAGTAACTACTGGATTGTAATGGCGCTTTTGTAACCCAGTAACTACTGGATTGTAATGGCGAGTTTGTAACCCAGTAACTACTGGATTGTAATGGCGAGTTTGTAACCCAGTAACTACTGGATTGTAATGGCGAGTTTGTAACCCAGTAACTACTGGATTGTAATGGCGAGTTTGTAACCCAGTAACTACTGGATTGTAATGGCGCGTTTGTAACCCAGTAACTACTGGATTGTAATGGCGAGTTTGTAACCCAGTAACTACTGGATTGTAATGGCGAGTTTGTAACCCAGTAACTACTGGATTGTAATGGCGAGTTTGTAACCCAGTAACTACTGGATTGTAATGGCGAGTTTGTAACCCAGTAACTACTGGATTGTAATGGCGAGTTTGTAACCCAGTAACTACTGGATTGTAATGGCGAGTTTGTAACCCAGTAACTACTGGATTGTAATGGCGAGTTTGTAACCCAGTAACTACTGGATTGTAATGGCGAGTTTGTAACCCAGTAACTACTGGATTGTAATGGCGAGTTTGTAACCCAGTAACTACTGGATTGTAATGGCGAGTTTGTAACCCAGTAACTACTGGATTGTAATGGCGCGTTTGTAACCCAGTAACTACTGGATTGTAATGGCGAGTTTGTAACCCAGTAACTACTGGATTGTAATGGCGCGTTTGTAACCCAGTAACTACTGGATTGTAATGGCGAGTTTGTAACCCAGTAACTACTGGATTGTAATGGCGAGTTTGTAACCCAGTAACTACTGGATTGTAATGGCGAGTTTGTAACCCAGTAACTACTGGATTGTAATGGCGCGTTTGTAACCCAGTAACTACTGGATTGTAATGGCGAGTTTGTAACCCAGTAACTACTGGATTGTAATGGCGAGTTTGTAACCCAGTAACTACTGGATTGTAATGGCGAGTTTGTAACCCAGTAACTACTGGATTGTAATGGCGAGTTTGTAACCCAGTAACTACTGGATTGTAATGGCGAGTTTGTAACCCAGTAACTACTGGATTGTAATGGCGAGTTTGTAACCCAGTAACTACTGGATTGTAATGGCGAGTTTGTAACCCAGTAACTACTGGATTGTAATGGCGAGTTTGTAACCCAGTAACTACTGGATTGTAATGGCGAGTTTGTAACCCAGTAACTACTGGATTGTAATGGCGCGTTTGTAACCCAGTAACTACTGGATTGTAATGGCGAGTTTGTAACCCAGTAACTACTGGATTGTAATGGCGAGTTTGTAACCCAGTAACTACTGGATTGTAATGGCGAGTTTGTAACCCAGTAACTACTGGATTGTAATGGCGCGTTTGTAACCCAGTAACTACTGGATTGTAATGGCGAGTTTGTAACCCAGTAACTACTGGATTGTAATGGCGAGTTTGTAACCCAGTAACTACTGGATTGTAATGGCGAGTTTGTAACCCAGTAACTACTGGATTGTAATGGCGAGTTTGCAACCCAGTAACTACTGGATTGTAATAGCGAGTTTGTAACCCAGCAACTACTGGATTGTAATGGCGTGTTTGTAACCCAGTAACTACTGGATTGTAATGGCGCGTTTGTAACCCAGTAACTACTGGATTGTAATGGCGAGTTTGTAACCCAGTAACTACTGGATTGTAATGGCGAGTTTGTAACCCAGTAACTACTGGATTGTAATGGCGAGTTTGTAACCCAGTAACTACTGGATTGTAATGGCGAGATTTGTAACCCAGTAACTACTGGATTGTAATGGCGAGTTTGTAACCCAGTAACTACTGGATTGTAATGGCGCGTTTGTAACCCAGTAACTACTGGATTGTAATGGCGAGTTTGTAACCCAGTAACTACTGGATTGTAATGGCGAGTTTGTAACCCAGTAACTACTGGATTGTAATGGCGCGTTTGTTACCCAGTAACTACTGGATTGTAATGGCGAGTTTGTTAACCAGTAACTACTGGATTGTAATGGCGAGTTTGTAACCCAGTAACTACTGGATTGTAATGGGCGTTTGTAACCAGTAACTACTGGATTGTAATGGCGCGATTGTAACCCAGTAACTACTGGATTGTAATGGCGAGTTTGTAACCCAGTAACTACTGGATTGTAATGGCGCGTTTGTAACCCAGTAACTACTGGATTGTAATGGGTCGTTTGTAACCCAGTAACTACTGGATTGTAATGGCGAGTTTGTAACCCAGTAACTACTGGATTGTAATGGCGAGTTTGTAACCCAGTAACTACTGGATTGTAATGGCGCGTTTGTAACCCAGTAACTACTGGATTGTAATGGCGAGTTTGTAACCCAGTAACTACTGGATTGTAATAGCGAGTTTGTAACCCAGTAACTACTGGATTGTAATGGCGCGTTTGTAACCCAGTAACTACTGGATTGTAATGGCGAGTTTGTAACCCAGTAACTACTGGATTGTAATGGCGGGTTTGTAACCCAGTAACTACTGGATTGTAATGGCGAGTTTGTAACCCAGTAACTACTGGATTGTAATGGCGAGTTTGTAACCCAGTAACTACTGGATTGTAATGGCGCGTTTGTAACCCAGTAACTACTGGATTGTAATGGCGAGTTTGTTACCCAGTAACTACTGGATTGTAATGGGGCGTTTGTAACCCAGTAACTACTGGATTGTAATGGCGAGTTTGTAACCCAGTAACTACTGGATTGTAATGGCGAGTTTGTAACCCAGTAACTACTGGATTGTAATGGCAAGTTTGTAACCCAGTAACTACTGGATTGTAATGGCGCGTTTGTTTCCCAGTAATTACTGGATTGTAATGGCGAGTTTGTAACCCAATAACTACTGGATTGTAATAGCGAGTTTGTAACCCAGTAACAACTGGATTGTAATGGCGCGTTTGTAACCCAGTAACTACTGGATTGTAATGGCGCGTTTATAACCCAGTAACTACTTGATTGTAATGGGGCGTTTGTAACCCAGTAACTACTGGATTGTAATGGCGAGTTTGTAACCCAGTAACTACTGGATTGTAATGGCGAGTTTGTAACCCAGTAACTACTGGATTGTAATGGCGCGTTTGTAACCCAGTAACTACTGGATTGTAATGGCGAGTTTGTAACCCAGTAACTACTGGATTGTAATGGCGCGTTTGTTACCCAGTAACTACTGGATTGTAATGGCGAGTTTGTAACCCAGTAACTACTGGATTGTAATGGCGAGTTTGTAACCCAGTAACTACTGGATTGTAATGGCGAGTTTGTAACCCAGTAACTACTGGATTGTAATGGCGAGTTTGTAACCCAGTAACTACTGGATTGTAATGGCGCGTTTGTAACCCAGTAACTACTGGATTGTAATGGCGAGTTTGTAACCCAGTAACTACTGGATTGTAATGGCGCGTTTGTAACCCAGTAACTACTGGATTGTAATGGCGAGTTTGTAACCCAGTAACTACTGGATTGTAATGGCGCATTTGTAACCCAGTAACTACTGGATTGTAATGGCGAGTTTGTAACCCAGTAACTACTGGATTGTAATGGCGAGTTTGTAACCCAGTAACTACTGGATTGTAATGGCGAGTTTGTAACCCAGTAACTACTGGATTGTAATGGCGAGTTTGTAACCCAGTAACTACTGGATTGTAATGGCGAGTTTGTAACCCAGTAACTACTGGATTGTAATGGCGAGTTTGTAACCCAGTAACTACTGGATTGTAATGGCGAGTTTGTAACCCAGTAACTACTGGATTGTAATGGCGCGTTTGTAACCCAGTAACTACTCGATTGTAATGGCGAGTTTGTAACCTGAGTAACTACTGGATTGTAATGGAGAGTTTGTAACCCAGTAACTATTGGATTGTAATCGGGCGTATGTAACCAAGTAACTACTGGATTGTATTGGCGAGATTTGTAACCCAGTAACTATTGGATTGTAATGGGGCGTTTGTGACCCAGTAACTATTGGATTGTAATGGCGCGTTTGTTAACCAGTAACTACTGGATTGTAATGGGGCGTTTGTAACCCAGTAACTACTGGATTGTAATGGCGAGTTTGTAACCCAGTAACTACTGGATTGTAATGGCGCGTTTGTTACCCAGTAACTACTGGATTGTAATGGCGAGTTTGTTACCCAGTAACTACTGAATTGTAATGGCGGGTTTGTTACCCAGTAACTACTGGATTGTAATGGGGCGTTTGTAACCCAGTAACTACTGGATTGTAATGGCGAGTTTGTAACCCAGTAACTACTGGATTGTAATGGCGCGTTTGTAACCCAGTAACTACTGGATTGTAATGGCGAGTTTGTAACCCAGTAACTACTGGATTGTAATGGCGCATTTGTAACCTAGCAACTACTGGATTGTAATGGCGAGTTTGTAACCCAGTAACTACTGGATTGTAATGGCGCGTTTGTAACCCAGTAACTACTGGATTGTAATGGCGCATTTGTAACCCAGTAACTACTGGATTGTAATGGCGAGTTTGTAACCCAGTAACTACTGGATTGTAATGGCGAGTTTGTAACCCAGTAACTACTGGATTGTAATGGCGAGTTTGTAACCCAGTAACTACTGGATTGTAATGGCAAGTTTGTAACCCAGTAACTACTGGATTGTAATGGCGCGTTTGTTTCACAGTAACTACTGGATTGTAATGGCGAGTTTGTAACCCAGTAACTACTGGATTGTAATGGCGAGTTTGTAACCCAGTAACTACTGGATTGTAATGGCGCGTTTGTAACCCAGTAACTACTGGATTGTAATGGCGCGTTTGTAACCCAGTAACTACTGGATTGTAATGGGCGTTTGTAACCCAGTAACTACTGGATTGTAATGGCGAGTTTGTAACCCAGTAACTACTGGATTGTAATGGCGAGTTTGTAACCCAGTAACTACTGGATTGTAATGGCGCGTTTGTAACCCAGTAACTACTGGATTGTAATGGCGAGTTTGTAACCCAGTAACTACTGGATTGTAATGGCGCGTTTGTAACCCAGTAACTACTGGATTGTAATGGCGAGTTTGTAACCCAGTAACTACTGGATTGTAATGGCGAGTTTGTAACCCAGTAACTACTGGATTGTAATGGCGAGTTTGTAACCCAGTAACTACTGGATTGTAATGGCGAGTTTGTAACCCAGTAACTACTGGATTGTAATGGCGCGTTTGTAACCCAGTAACTACTGGATTGTAATGGCGAGTTTGTAACCCAGTAACTACTGGATTGTAATGGCGAGTTTGTAACCCAGTAACTACTGGATTGTAATGGCGAGTTTGTAACCCAGTAACTACTGGATTGTAATGGCGCGTTTGTAACCCAGTAACTACTGGATTGTAATGGCGAGTTTGTAACCCAGTAACTACTGGATTGTAATGGCGAGTTTGTAACCCAGTAACTACTGGATTGTAATGGCGAGTTTGTAACCCAGTAACTACTGGATTGTAATGGCGAGTTTGTAACCCAGTAACTACTGGATTGTAATGGCGAGTTTGTAACCCAGTAACTACTGGATTGTAATGGCGAGTTTGTAACCCAGTAACTACTGGATTGTAATGGCGAGTTTGTAACCCAGTAACTACTGGATTGTAATGGCGAGTTTGTAACCCAGTAACTACTGGATTGTAATGGCGCGTTTGTAACCCAGTAACTACTGGATTGTAATGGCGAGTTTGTAACCCAGTAACTACTGGATTGTAATGGCGAGTTTGTAACCCAGTAACTACTGGATTGTAATGGCGAGTTTGTAACCCAGTAACTACTGGATTGTAATGGCGAGTTTGTAACCCAGTAACTACTGGATTGTAATGGCGAGTTTGTAACCCAGTAACTACTGGATTGTAATGGCGAGTTTGTAACCCAGTAACTACTGGATTGTAATGGCGCGTTTGTAACCCAGTAACTACTGGATTGTAATGGCGAGTTTGTAACCCAGTAACTACTGGATTGTAATGGCGCGTTTGTAACCCAGTAACTACTGGATTGTAATGGCGAGTTTGTAACCCAGTAACTACTGGATTGTAATGGCGAGTTTGTAACCCAGTAACTACTGGATTGTAATGGCGAGTTTGTAACCAGTAACTACTGGATTGTAATGGCGAGTTTGTAACCCAGTAACTACTGGATTGTAATGGCGAGTTTGTAACCCAGTAACTACTGGATTGTAATGGCGAGTTTGTAACCCAGTAACTACTGGATTGTAATGGCGCGTTTGTAACCCAGTAACTACTGGATTGTAATGGCGAGTTTGTAACCCAGTAACTACTGGATTGTAATGGCGAGTTTGTAACCCAGTAACTACTGGATTGTAATGGCGAGTTTGTAACCCAGTAACTACTGGATTGTAATGGCGAGTTTGTAACCCAGTAACTACTGGATTGTAATGGCGCGTTTGTAACCCAGTAACTACTGGATTGTAATGGCGAGTTTGTAACCCAGTAACTACTGGATTGTAATGGCGCGTTTGTAACCCAGTAACTACTGGATTGTAATGGCGAGTTTGTAACCCAGTAACTACTGGATTGTAATGGCGAGTTTGTAACCCAGTAACTACTGGATTGTAATGGCGAGTTTGTAACCCAGTAACTACTGGATTGTAATGGCGAGTTTGTAACCCAGTAACTACTGGATTGTAATGGCGCGTTTGTAACCCAGTAACTACTGGATTGTAATGGCGAGTTTGTAACCCAGTAACTACTGGATTGTAATGGCGCGTTTGTTACCCAGTAACTACTGGATTGTAATGGCGAGTTTGTAACCCAGTAACTACTGGAATGTAATGGCGCATTTGTAACCTGGTAACTACTGGATTGTAATGGCGAGTTTGCAACCCAGTAACTACTGGATTGTAATAGCGAGTTTGTAACCCAGTAACTACTGGATTGTAATGGCGTGTTTGTAACCCAGTAACTACTGGATTGTAATGGCGAGTTTGTAACCCAGTAACTACTGGATTGTAATGGCGAGTTTGTAACCCAGTAACTACTGGATTGTAATGGCGAGTTTGCAACCCAGTAACTACTGGATTGTAATAGCGAGTTTGTAACCCAGCAACTACTGGATTGTAATGGCGTGTTTGTAACCCAGTAATTACTGGATTGTAATGGCGCGTTTGTAACCCAGTAACTACTCGATTGTAATGGCGAGTTTGTAACCTGAGTAACTACTGGATTGTAATGGAGAGTTTGTAACCCAGTAACTATTGGATTGTAATCGGGCGTATGTAACCAAGTAACTACTGGATTGTATTGGCGAGATTAATTGTAACCCAGTAACTATTGGATTGTAATGGGGCGTTTGTGACCCAGTAACTATTGGATTGTAATGGCGCGTTTGTTAACCAGTAACTACTGGATTGTAATGGCGCGTTTGTAACCCAGTAACTACTGGATTGTAATGGCGAGTTTGTAACCCAGTAACTACTGGATTGTAATGGCGCGTTTGTTACCCAGTAACTACTGGATTGTAATGGCGAGTTTGTTACCCAGTAACTACTGAATTGTAATGGCGGGTTTGTTACCCAGTAACTACTGGATTGTAATGGGGCGTTTGTAACCCAGTAACTACTGGATTGTAATGGCGAGTTTGTAACCCAGTAACTACTGGATTGTAATGGCGCGTTTGTAACCCAGTAACTACTGGATTGTAATGGCGAGTTTGTAACCCAGTAACTACTGGATTGTAATGGCGCGTTTGTAACCCAGTAACTACTGGATTGTAATGGCGAGTTTGTAACCCAGTAACTACTGGATTGTAATGGCGCGTTTGTTTCCCAGTAACTACTGGATTGTAATGGCGAGTTTGTAACCCAATAACTACTGGATTGTAATAGCGAGTTTGTAACCCAGTAACAACTGGATTGTAATGGCGCGTTTGTAACCCAGTAACTACTGGATTGTAATGGCGCGTTTGTAACCCAGTAACTACTGGATTGTAATGGGGCGTTTGTAACCCAGTAACTACTGGATTGTAATGGCGAGTTTGTAACCCAGTAACTACTGGATTGTAATGGCGAGTTTGTAACCCAGTAACTACTGGATTGTAATGGCGAGTTTGTAACCCAGTAACTACTGGATTGTAATGGCGAGTTTGTAACCCAGTAACTACTGGATTGTAATGGCGCATTGTAACCCAGTAACTACTGGATTGTAATGGCGAGTTTGTAACCCAGTAACTACTGGATTGTAATGGCGAGTTTGTAACCCAGTAACTACTGGATTGTAATGGCGAGTTTGTAACCCAGTAACTACTGGATTGTAATGGCGAGTTTGTAACCCAGTAACTACTGGATTGTAATGGCGCGTTTGTTTCCCAGTAACTACTGGATTGTAATGGCGCATTGTAACCCAGTAACTACTGGATTGTAATGGCGAGTTTGTAACCCAGTAACTACTGGATTGTAATGGCGCATTGTAACCCAGTAACTACTGGATTGTAATGGCGCGTTTGTAACCCAGTAACTACTGGATTGTAATGGCGAGTTTGTAACCCAGTAACTACTGGATTGTAATGGCGAGTTTGTAACCAGTAACTACTGGATTGTAATGGCGCGTTTGTAACCCAGTAACTACTGGATTGTAATGGCGAGTTTGTAACCCAGTAACTACTGGATTGTAATGGCGCTTTTGTAACCCAGTAACTACTGGATTGTAATGGCGAGTTTGTAACCCAGTAACTACTGGATTGTAATGGCGAGTTTGTAACCCAGTAACTACTGGATTGTAATGGCGAGTTTGTAACCCAGTAACTACTGGATTGTAATGGCGAGTTTGTAACCCAGTAACTACTGGATTGTAATGGCGCGTTTGTAACCCAGTAACTACTGGATTGTAATGGCGAGTTTTTACCCAGTAACTACTGGATTGTAATGGCGAGTTTGTAACCCAGTAACTACTGGATTGTAATGGCGAGTTTGTAACCCAGTAACTACTGGATTGTAATGGCGCGTTTGTAACCCAGTAACTACTGGATTGTAATGGCGGGTTTTTTACCCAGTAACTACTGGATTGTAATGGCGAGTTTGTAACCCAGTAACTACTGGATTGTAATGGCGAGTTTGTAAGGCAGTAACTACTGGATTGTAATGGCGAGTTTGTAACCCAGTAACTACTGGATTGTAATGGCGAGTTTGTAACCCAGTAACTACTGGATTGTAATGGCGAGTTTGTAACCCAGTAACTACTGGATTGTAATGGCGCGTTTGTAACCCAGTAACTACTGGATTGTAATGGCGAGTTTGTAACCCAGTAACTACTGGATTGTAATGGCGCATTTGTAACCCAGTAACTACTGGATTGTAATGGCGAGTTTGTAACCCAGTAACTACTGGATTGTAATGGCGCGTTTGTTACCCAGTAACTACTGGATTGTAATGGCGAGTTTGTAACCCAGTAACTACTGGATTGTAATGGCGCGTTTGTAACCCAGTAACTACTGGATTGTAATGGCGAGTTGTAACCCAGTAACTACTGGATTGTAATGGCGAGTTTGTAACCCAGTAACTACTGGATTGTAATGGCGAGTTTGTAACCCAGTAACTACTGGATTGTAATGGCGCGTTTGTAACCCAGTAACTACTGGATTGTAATGGCGGGTTTTTTACCCAGTAACTACTGGATTGTGATGGCGAGTTTGTAACCCAGTAACTACTGGATTGTAATGGCGAGTTTGTAACCCAGTAACTACTGGATTGTAATGGCGAGTTTGTAACCCAGTAACTACTGGATTGTAATGGCGAGTTTGTAACCCAGTAACTACTGGATTGTAATGGCGAGTTTGTAACCCAGTAACTACTGGATTGTAATGGCGAGTTTGTAACCCAGTAACTACTGGATTGTAATGGCGCGTTTGTAACCCAGTAACTACTGGATTGTAATGGCGAGTTTGTAACCCAGTAACTACTGGATTGTAATGGCGCGTTTGTTACCCAGTAACTACTGGATTGTAATGGCGAGTTTGTAACCCAGTAACTACTGGATTGTAATGGCGCATTTGTAACCTGGTAACTACTGGATTGTAATGGCGAGTTTGTAACCCAGTAACTACTGGATTGTAATGGCGAGTTTGTAACCCAGTAACTACTGGATTGTAATGGCGAGTTTGTAACCCAGTAACTACTGGATTGTAATGGCGAGTTTGTAACCCAGTAACTACTGGATTGTAATGGCGAGTTTGTAACCCAGTAACTACTGGATTGTAATGGCGAGTTTGTAACCCAGTAACTACTGGATTGTAATGGCGAGTTTGTAACCCAGTAACTACTGGATTGTAATGGCGCGTTTGTAACCCAGTAACTACTGGATTGTAATGGCGCGTTTGTAACCCAGTAACTACTGGATTGTAATGGCGAGTTTGTAACCCAGTAACTACTGGATTGTAATGGCGAGTTTGTAACCCAGTAACTACTGGATTGTAATGGCGCGTTTGTAACCCAGTAACTACTGGATTGTAATGGCGAGTTTGTAACCCAGTAACTACTGGATTGTAATGGCGCGTTTGTAACCCAGTAACTACTGGATTGTAATGGCGAGTTTGTAAACCAGTAACTACTGGATTGTAATGGCGCGTTTGTAACCCAGTAACTACTGGATTGTAATGGCGAGTTTGTAACCCAGTAACTACTGGATTGTAATGGCGCGTTTGTTACCCAGTAACTACTGGATTGTAATGGCGAGTTTGTAACCCAGTAACTACTGGATTGTAATGGCGAGTTTGTAACCCAGTAACTACTGGATTGTAATGGCGAGTTTGTAACCCAGTAACTACTGGATTGTAATGGCGAGTTTGTAACCCAGTAACTACTGGATTGTAATGGCGCGTTTGTAACCCAGTAACTACTGGATTGTAATGGCGAGTTTGTAACCCAGTAACTACTGGATTGTAATGGCGCATTTGTAACCCAGTAACTACTGGATTGTAATGGCGAGTTTGTAACCCAGTAACTACTGGATTGTAATGGCGCGTTTGTTACCCAGTAACTACTGGATTGTAATGGCGAGTTTGTAACCCAGTAACTACTGGATTGTAATAGCGAGTTTGTAACCCAGTAACTACTGGATTGTAATGGCGCGTTTGTAACCCAGTAACTACTGGATTGTAATGGCGAGTTTGTAACCCAGTAACTACTGGATTGTAATGGCGCGTTTGTAACCCAGTAACTACTGGATTGTAATGGCGAGTTTGTAACCCAGTAACTACTGGATTGTAATGGCGAGTTTGTAACCCAGTAACTACTGGATTGTAATGGCGCGTTTGTAACCCAGTAACTACTGGATTGTAATGGCGAGTTTGTAACCCAGTAACTACTGGATTGTAATGGCGCATTTGTAACCCAGTAACTACTGGATTGTAATGGCGAGTTTGTAACCCAGTAACTACTGGATTGTAATGGCGAGTTTGTAACCCAGTAACTACTGGATTGTAATGGCGAGTTTGTAACCCAGTAACTACTGGATTGTAATGGCGAGTTTGTAACCCAGTAACTACTGGATTGTAATGGCGCGTTTGTAACCCAGTAACTACTGGATTGTAATGGCGCATTTGTAACCCAGTAACTACTGGATTGTAATGGCGAGTTTGTAACCCAGTAACTACTGGATTGTAATGGCGCATTTGTAACCCAGTAACTACTGGATTGTAATGGCGCGTTTGTAACCCAGTAACTACTGGATTGTAATGGCGAGTTTGTAACCCAGTAACTACTGGATTGTAATGGCGCGTTTGTAACCAGTAACTACTGGATTGTAATGGCGCGTTTGTAACCCAGTAACTACTGGATTGTAATGGCGAGTTTGTAACCCAGTAACTACTGGATTGTAATGGCGCTTTGTAACCCAGTAACTACTGGATTGTAATGGCGAGTTTGTAACCCAGTAACTACTGGATTGTAATGGCGAGTTTGTAACCCAGTAACTACTGGATTGTAATGGGGCGTTTGTAACCCAGTAACTACTGGATTGTAATGGCGAGTTTGTAACCCAGTAACTACTGGATTGTAATGGCGCGTTTGTAACCCAGTAACTACTGGATTGTAATGGCGGTTTTTTACCCAGTAACTACTGGATTGTAATGGCGAGTTTGTAACCCAGTAACTACTGGATTGTAATGGCGAGTTTGTAACCCAGTAACTACTGGATTGTAATGGCGAGTTTGTAACCCAGTAACTACTGGATTGTAATGGCGAGTTTGTAACCCAGTAACTACTGGATTGTAATGGCGAGTTTGTAACCCAGTAACTACTGGATTGAAATGGCGCGTTTGTAACCCAGTAACTACTGGATTGTAATGGCGAGTTTGTAACCCAGTAACTACTGGATTGTAATGGCGCATTTGTAACCTAGCAACTACTGGATTGTAATGGCGAGTTTGTAACCCAGTAACTACTGGATTGCAATGGCGCGTTTGTTATCCAGTAACTACTGGATTGAAATGGGGCGTTTGTAACCCAGTAACTACTGGATTGTAATGGCGCGTTTGTCACCCAGTAACTACTGGATTGTAATGGCGAGTTGTAACCCAATAACTACTGGATTGTAATAGCGAGTTTGTAACCCAGTAACTACTGGATTGTAATGGCGAGTTTGTAACCCAGTAACTACTGGATTGTAATGGCGCGTTTGTAACCCAGTAACTACTGAATTGCAATGGCGGGTTTTTACCCAGTAACTACTGGATTGTGATGGCGAGTTTGTAACCCAGTAACTACTGGATTGTAATGGCGAGTTTGTAAGGCAGTAACTACTGGATTGTAATGGCGAGTTTGTAACCCAGTAACTACTGGATTGTAATGGCGAGTTTGTAACCCAGTAACTACTGGATTGTAATGGCGAGTTTGTAACCCAGTAACTACTGGATTGAAATGGCGCGTTTGTAACCCAGTAACTACTGGATTGTAATGGCGAGTTTGTAACCCAGTAACTACTGGATTGTAATGGCGCATTTGTAACCTAGCAACTACTGGATTGTAATGGCGAGTTTGTAACCCAGTAACTACTGGATTGCAATGGCGCGTTTGTTATCCAGTAACTACTGGATTGTAATGGGGCGTTTGTAACCCAGTAACTACTGGATTGTAATGGCGCGTTTGTCACCCAGTAACTACTGGATTGTAATGGCGAGTTGTAACCCAGTAACTACTGGATTGTAATTTCGAGTTTGTAACCCAGTAACTACTGGATTGTAATGGCGAGTTTGTAACCCAGTAACTACTGGATTGTAATGGCGAGTTTGTAACCCAGTAACTACTGGATTGTAATGGCGAGTTTGTAACCCAGTAACTACTGGATTGTAATGGCGCGTTTGTAACCCAGTAACTACTGGATTGTAATGGCGAGTTTGTAACCCAGTAACTACTGGATTGTAATGGGCGTTTGTAACCCAGTAACTACTGGATTGAAATGGCGAGTTTGTAACCCAGTAACTACTGGATTGTAATGGCGCGTTGTAACCCAGTAACTACTGGATTGTAATGGCGAGTTTGTAACCCAGTAACTACTGGATTGTAATAGCGCGTTTGTAACCCAGTAACTACTGGATTGTAATGGCGAGTTTGTAACCCAGTAACTACTGGATTGTAATGGCGCATTTGTAACCTAGTAACTACTGGATTGTAATGGCGAGTTTGTAACCCAGTAACTACTGGATTGCAATGGCGAGTTTGTAACCAGTAACTACTGGATTGTAATGGCGAGTTTGTAACCCAGTAACTACTGGATTGTAATGGCGAGTTTGTAACCCAGTAACTACTGGATTGTAATGGCGAGTTTGTTACCCAGTAATTACTGGATTGTAATGGCGAGTTTGTAACCCAATAACTACTGGATTGTAATAGCGAGTTTGTAACCCAGTAACTACTGGATTGTAATGGCGAGTTTGTAACCTGAGTAACTACTGGATTGTAATGGAGAGTTTGTAACCCAGTAACTACTGGATTGTAATGGCGAGTTTGTTACCTAGTAATTACTGGATTGTAATGGCGAGTTTGTATCCCAATAAATACTGGATTGTAATAGCGAGTGTGTAACCCAGTAACAACTGGATTGTAATGGCGCGTTTGTAACCCAGTAACTACTGGATTGTAATGGCACGTTTATAACCCAGTAACTACTTGATTGTAATGGGCGTTTGTAACCCAGTAACTACTGGATTGTAATGGCGAGTTTGTAACCCAGTAACTACTGGATTGTAATGGCGAGTTTGTAACCCGGTAACTACTGGATTGTAATGGCGCGTTTGTAACCCAGTAACTACTGGATTGTAATGGCGCGTTTATAACCCAGTAACTACTTGATTGTAATGGAGCGTTTGTAACCCAGTAACTACTGGATTGTAATGGCGAGTTTGTTACCCAGTAACTACTGGATTGAAATGGGGCGTTTGTAACCCAGTAACTACTGGATTGTAATGGCGAGTTTGTAACCCAGTACGGTTTCGTACAATTTCTGTTTCTCTAATCGTACGGTTTCTTCGACTTGGGCGTCCTGGTTTCGTACAATTTCTGTTTCTCTAATCGTACGGTTTCTTTGACTTGGGCGTCCTGGTTTCGTACAATTTTCTGTTTCTCTAATCGTACGGTTTCTTTGACTTGGGCGTCCTGGTTTCGTACAATTTTCTGTTTCTCTAATCGTACGGTTTCTTTGACTTGGGCGTCCTTTCGTGAATCGCACCAAGGGGTTACATTCGGTGTTCTGGCTGCTCTAAATGTCTTTTGATGAATTTACTGTAACTACCACGCTTCTCCAACCACTGTCGTAATATGTTTTTTTGTCGTCCGGGCTAAAGGACTACTCCACCTGGGGATTACTCATTGGCAGCGGGAAGGCCGAGATCTGTTACAGAAATTCCATCTTTGTGACAAATAAAACAGTCAGAACGTCTCCAGCAAAGTACACTTTACTCTCCAGAATGCAACCAAAGAATATTTTACAATGCACTTCTACTCAATGACGCGATACATACATAACAAACACTCCTAAAGTCTCATTGGACAAAACTAAAATAATCCCTAAAACATTAATTACCTTCAACAACACATAGGTGAATCACAGCTTTGTGCAGGTTACAGTTACAGATTGACGCTTATTAGCTAAACAAATTACTTTTACGCTGGATTTTATATTTCTATCACAGCAAAACGAATCCACAAAATAAAACTAGATAGTCTCATTTTCTCCCCTCACAAAATGAATATATTAAATAAAAAAAATAAAAACCATCGCGCCGCATTTGTCGGCCGCCGACACAGTTCCACAGTTTCATTATAGAAACTAATCACTCTGTTCAAATATTGTGTTTTCCTTTCAATATCACTGATCCACATGTAGCCACAATTGCTGTACACGTAGAGACTGTGTACGGGTTGTAAATTGTGACAAAAATAAAACTTTTGTTTTTTTATGGAGTCGTAATTGTGACATTTATAAGAAAAATAACAAGACATTTAGAACATTTTCGAGATATTTAGAATTTTTTTTCGAGATATTTACAACATTGTTTGGGAATATTTAGGCGATTTTACGTGATATTTGTGTATTAGACTCGGATGCCAGAAATCATTTCTGATTCATTAGCTCTGAGTTTTCTGAAAATCATGATCACGATGGTGCGACGTCTCAAGCTCCGTATTACGTGTATTTTGGCGTTACTGGCCTTCATCGCTTATGTGTTATATCACACTAACGGCAACACTTCGGCTTTCGGCAAAGACACCTCGCACATTTACTCGTACCACCAGTACTTGCCAAATTCATCAGTCATCGTTGGGAAAGAATTCAACATCTCGTATACAGCAGAGAAAATATTAAACACACAAGCATTCCGGCAAAAGCCAGTGATGATGAACTCCTATGCCTCTGTTCCACGCGTGGTTCCAATCACTGCTATTTCAAGCAACCATTTTGAAGAATTCGTTCCTAACTTCAAGACGGCGATACCTCGCTATTTTGCCGATGTAAAACTCGTGCTTTTTGACCTTGGATTAGAGAATCGACAAGTTGAAATCTTGAGGAACATGACATTCGTGGAGTACAGAAAGTTTGACTTTGCCCGATACCCACCGCATGTGACCAATTTATACACATACGCTTGGAAGGTCCTTATTATTCAAGAAATGCTCGCGGAATTTGGAGCTGTCATGTGGATGGATTCCTCGATACAAGTTGTTCGAAATTTCACACCGGCTATTGAACAAATGGTGAACGAAAAGAGTGGATTCTTGTTTTATGTCTCTGATACAGGTCATTCACTTTTTGCAGCAACGCACCCAAATATGTTTGAATACTTTCCAGTCCTAACTCATTTTCAGAAGGTTAACGGGACAATGCAACAAGCTGGAGCCGTGATCATTTTCAATACACCTGAGGTTCAAAGAGATGTCATGAAATGGGCGGTGTTGTGTTCGCTAGATAGGAACTGTATTGCGCCTATAGGATGTCGAATACAGTGTTCGGCGACTGTACATCGAGACCGCCATGTGCAAAGCTGTCATCGCTTTGATCAGTCTATGTTTAACTTGCTTGTAGCAAACGCTTATAAGTCTCAGAGTGAAAAATATGCCATACGGTCTAGCAATATTTTTGCTGCGGTTACAAGAGGGTAAAATAAATATTTCCCTTTATTTTTTTAATCCGAAAATCTTTTTGGCTGCCAATTAAGTACCGTATCGAATTTAAAATTTTGCTCATTACTTTTAAAGCAATACATGGCAGTTCAGTTCAGTTCATTTTTTAATTTTTTTTTTTTATTCACACTTATTTCGATTGCAATAAATTATTAACAATCATAAGAAGAAGGGGAAAAAAAAGAAAAAGGACAGAGCAAGTATGAAATAACATTTTTTCAGGGGGAAGTGTGTAGTGGCCAAAGGAGCAAAGCTTTAGAGTTGGCCACTACCACAGTGCAGTTACAAAGAGAGGAAATAAAATTCATACAAATAAGGCTCTAGTCGATATTACAAAGATATAATTAAAGTGACAAATGTAACTATTTACAGCATTTATAACTTATTTATGTCTGACTGCCAAGAAGGAAGAGTTTATATCCATTCTTAAAAGCGTTATGAGGCAGACACTTAATCTCAATTGGTATTGTTTCCCAAATTTTTGATGCCGTTACTCTAAATCTTGCAAGGCCATAGTTAGTTCTGGAGGCTGGTCTGTACAGGTTTTGATTAGTGGCATACCTGGTGTTATAGTTATGAGCTTCAGAAGCAGGTAGGACCAGATCATAGAGAGCAGGAGGTGTTTCTTTTTTTAGGTATTGTATTTTATGTACGAGGGAGCCAATTTTTAATTTA
Organism: Desmophyllum pertusum; assembly: GCA_029204205.1. NCBI lineage: Eukaryota > Metazoa > Cnidaria > Anthozoa > Scleractinia > Caryophylliidae > Desmophyllum > Desmophyllum pertusum. The sequence goes on from MU826363.1 coordinate 1,202,412, forward strand.
AAAACGTTCTCTAGCTTTAAGATTTCTAATAGTGCATAGTATAGTGTTGAACTTTCTCTTTTGTTTGCAAAAAAGATGCTACGAAGGCATTTATTCTGTCTTATTTTGATTTTATTTAATTTGGTTTGACACGAAGTACCCCAGTTCATTAACCCATAATTTAGATAGGGATATATAAGTGTATAATAGAGCTGTTTGAGTGTATTCATAGAGACATAATATCTAAGTTTATATAGAATTCCGATATTTTTTGTTAGTTTATTGTTGATATGTTGGAGCTGAGCATCCCATTTCAGATGTTCATCAATAAAAACGCCCAAATATTTAATCTGTGATTTTTGCTCTATATTACAGGTTGTTATCCTGATATTTACTTTCTTCTTAGGTCTAGTTATTATCATAAAATTGGTCTTCTTAAAATTAATTGATAGCTTATTTGCTGCGCAGTATTTTAATACCTGTTCAAGTTCTTCATTAATAACAAATTGTAGTTGTTCTAAGTACAGTCATTTGAAGAATAGAAAATGTTTGTATCATCTGCAAAAATTCTAAATATTAATTTCTTTGAGGACCTGGGCAAGTCGTTGATATATAGCAAGAATAGCAGTGGTCCTATAGAGTGGATCCTTGAGGTACACCACATGTAATAGTTTTCAGCCAAGATTCTGTATTACCAATTTTAACATATTGCTTACGATTAGTTGTATAGCTTGCAAACCATGCATGGGGGAGCCCTCGGATCCCATACTTATTCAGTTTTTCTAGGAGAATATGGTGATTGATTGTATCAAAGGCCTTTGAAAAACCTAAGAAAATACCACATGTTATCTTATCGTCATCTATTGCTGATTTTAAATTCTCAAGAGTTTCTAGAATAACATATTCGGTGGAATATCCCTTTCGAAAACCAAACTGGAAGTCAAAAAGTAAACATTGTTTTTCCAGAAAGGACATAAGTTGATTGTATACCAATCTTTCCAGTATTTTGCTGAAAGGAGAGATAACTGCTATTGGCCTGTAGTTCCCTAACTCAGTTACAATACCACTCTTAAATATGGGGGTTACCCTTGATATTTTGAAACTTTCAGGAACTACCCCTGATGATATTGACTCATTATATATTTTGGTGAAGGGTACAGAGAGTGGTCCACTTGCAAATTTAATAAGTTTGTTAGGAACATTAAGGCATGCCTTGTTTTCTTTTAACCCAGCAAATAATGTAAATACTTGTGCTTCAGTTACTGGTGCAAGAAAAAAACTGTTGAGTGGTGTAGAGCGTATGTACTGTGTGGGGTCCGTGTTATCAGATTTGATTTTCCTTGCTAAGGTTGGCCCGACATTCACAAAAAAGTTATTAAATAATTCAGCAATATCAGCCTGCTGTGTAAAAGTCTTATTATTGTGGATAATTCTTGACTACACTCAAACAGCTCTATTATACACTTATATATCCCTATCTAAATTATGGGTTAATGAGCTGGGGTACTTCGTGTCAAACCAATTAGTTAAATAAAATCAAAATAAGACAGAATAAATGCCTTCGTTGCATCTTTTTTGCAAACAAAAGAGAAAGTTCAACACCATACTATGCACTATTAGAAATCGTAAAGCTAGAGAACGTTTTTAAATTAAACATTGGCTCCCTCGTACATAAAATACAATACCTAAAAAAGAAACACCACCTGCTCTCTATGATCTGGTCCTACTTGCTTCTGAAGCTCATAACTATAACACCAGGTATGCCACTAATCAAAACCTGTACAGACCAGCCTCCAGAACTAACTATGGCCTTGCAAGATTTAGAGTAACGGCATCAAAAATTTGGGAAACAATACCAATTGAGATTAAGTGTCTGCCTCATAACGCTTTTAAGAATGAATATAAACTCTTCCTTCTTGGCAGGCAGACATAAATAAGTTATAAATGCTGTAAATAGTTACATTTGTCACTTTAATTATATATTTGTAATATCGACTAGAGACTTATTTGTATGAATTTTATTTCCTCTCTTTGTAACTGCACTGTGGTAGTGGCCAACTCTAAAGCTTTGCTCCTTTGGCCACTACACACTTCCCCCTTAAAAAATGTTATTTCATACTTGCTGTGTTCTTTTTCTTTTTCTTTTCCTTCTTCTTATGATTGTTAATAATTTATGGTAATCGAAATAAGTGTGAATAAAAAATAAAAAATAAAAAAATGAACTGAACTGAACTGCCATGTATTGCTTTAAAAGTAATGAGCAAAATTTTAAATTCGATACGGTACTTAATTGGCAGCAAAAAAGATTTTCGGATTAAAAAATAAAGGGAAATATTTATTTTACCCTCTTGTAACTGTAGCAAAAATATTGCTAGACCGTATGGCATACTTTTCACTCTGAGACTTGTAAGCGTTTGCTACAAGCAAGTTAAACAGAGACTGATCAAAGCGATGACAGCTTTGCACATGGCGGTCTCGAAATACATTCGCCGAACACTGTATTCGGCATCCTATAGGGGCAATACAGTTCCTATCTAGCGAACACAACACCGCCCATTTCATGACATCTCTTTGAACCTCAGGTGTATTGAAAATCATCAGGGCTCCAGCTTGTTGCATTGTCCCGTTAACCTTCTGAAAATCAGTTAGGACTGGAAAGTATTCAAACATATTTGGGTGCGTTGCTGCAAAAAGTGAATGACCTGTTGAAGGGACATAAAACAAGAATCCACTCTTTTCGTTCACCATTTGTTCAATAGCCGGTGTGAAATTTCGAACAACTTGTATCGAGGAATTCATCCACATGACAGCTCCACATTCCGCGAGCATTTCTTGAATAATAAGGACCTTCCAAGCGTATGTGTATAAATTGGTCACATGCGGTGGGTATCGGGCAAAGTCAAACTTTCTGTCAGTCCACGAATGTCATGTTCCTCAAGATTTCAACTTGTCGATTCTCTAATCCAAGGTTTTACATCGGCAAAAAAGCGAGGTATCGCCGTCTTGAAGTGAGGAACGAATTCTTCAAAATGGTTGCTTGAAATAGCAGTGATTGGAACCACGCGTGGAACAGAGGCATAGGAGTTCATCATCACTGGCTTTTGCCGGAATGTTTGTGTGTTTAATATTTCCTCTGCTGTATACGGGTTGTTGAATTCTTTCCCAACGATGACTGATGAATTTGGCAAGTACTGGTGGTACGAGTAAGGTGAGGTGTCTTTGCCGAAAGCCGAAGTGTTGCCGTTAGTGTGATACTGCGTCTCTACAAACTGTACACCGTGTTTCGACGAGATTTCTAGCTTGAAATATAACACATAAGCGATGAAGGCCAGTAACGCCAAAATACACGTAATACGTAGCTTGAGACGTCGCACCATCGTGATCATGATTTTCAGAAAACTCAGAGCTAATGAATCTGAAATGATTTCTGGCATCCCTGAGCCACGTCACGGATCGATGGTGCATCTTCGTCGTTGGTAATCTGTCTTCATCAGTCGTAACAAAAGCATATAAAACAAAACAAAAGCATATAACAAAGAACTTTGCCGCGGGCTTCATATCCATTTCCCTCTATTATCTATGCTTAGACTGAATATCGTGACTATATAGCCTGAGATCAGGCTCCTGAAGAAAATTTGCGAGTCGCTTTTGTTCTGCAGCGACTCGGCTCGCTTCGCTCGCAAATTTTCTTCAGGAGCCTGACCTCAGGCTACTAAATAATGAAGAACAAGAGGATATTAGAGCAAAACAATACATTTCTAAAACATACCTGTGGATTTTTAACACCGACATGCTACCAGATTTAGCGCATGCTGTGAATGGAAGAAAGCTTTTGTTGCGGCTATTTTGGGGGTTGACCGTGCACAAAACCTGACAAAATACAATAGGTAGCTGCACACAGCGGTCAAACGCAAAAATTGCGCGCCACTTCCGGTTTCCACGGCCTTGACTTTTCCATGAGTTTGAAGCGTAATGGCCGCGAAGTTTGTATAAGGAAACGTTATAGAACATGCAGTGGTAAACCAAAATACGAGCTGAGACACTTTTTGGATAACAATTATTACATTATCTATGCATACTCCGAGTATAAAGCTTAAATTTTTAGTAAATTTCTTAAGTTTGAGCTTTAAAGCGGACGACTTCGCAATTTTAAGACATTTGACTGCAAAGTTTTGGCGGGAACTGCGCGCGCGCAGTACGTTTGACCGCTGTGTGAGGTAGCTGTTAATTATGTGTGTTTCAAGCTGAACTAACCAATAGAAACGTTGCGATTACGTATTTCATGCATCGTTTATGGGCGAAAAACAAAAGATGTGCACCGCCATGGACCTTCCAACATAAATCTTGGCCTCTTTGTTTGCTCCTTTGAAGCTCTCAGTTTTCTGAAAATCAAGATCACGATGCTGCGACGTCTCAACCGACGTATTACGTGTATTTTGGCGTTACTGGCCTTCATCGCTTATGTGTTATATTTCAAGCTAGACATCTCGTCGAAAAACGGTGTACCGTTTGTAGAGACGCAATATCACACTAACCGCAACACTTCGAAGCTAGCCGAGTCGCTGACTTTCGGCAAAGACACCTCGCACATTTACTCGTACCACCAGTACTTGCCAAATTCATCAGTCATCGTTGGGAAAGAATTCAACATCTCGTATACAGCAGAGAAAATATTAAACACACAAGCATTCCGGCAAAAGCCAGTGATGATGAACTCCTATGCCTCTGTTCCACGCGTGGTTCCAATCACTGCTATTTCAAGCAACCATTTTGAAGAATTCGTTCCTAACTTCAAGACGACGATACTTCGCTTTTTTGCCGGTGTAAAACTCGTGCTTTTTGACGTTGGATTAGAGAATCGACAAGTTGAAATCTTGAGGAACATGACATTCGTGGAGTACAGAAAGTTTGACTTTGCCCGATACCCACCGCATGTGACCAATTTATACACATACGCTTGGAAGGTCCTTATTATTCAAGAAATGCTCGCGGAATTTGGAGCTGTCATGTGGATGGATTCCTCGATACAAGTTGTTCGAAATTTCACACCGGCTATTGAACAAATGGTGAACGAAAAGAGTGGATTCTTGTTTTATGTCTCTGATACAGGTCATTCACTTTTTGCAGCAACGCACCCAAATATGTTTGAATACTTTCCAGTCCTAACTCATTTTCAGAAGGTTAACGGGACAATGCAACAAGCTGGAGCCGTGATCATTTTCAATACACCTGAGGTTCAAAGAGATGTCATGAAATGGGCGGTGTTGTGTTCGCTAGATAGGAACTGTATTGCGCCTATAGGATGTCGAATACAGTGTTCGGCGACTGTACATCGAGACCGCCATGTGCAAAGCTGTCATCGCTTTGATCAGTCTATGTTTAACTTGCTTGTAGCAAACGCTTACAAGTCTCAGAGTGAAAAATATGCCATACGGTCTAGCAATATTTTTGCTACGGTTACAAGAGGGTAAAATAAATATTTCCCTTAATTTTTTTAATCCGAAAATCTTTTTGGCTGCCAATTAAGTACCGTGTCGAATTTTGCTCATTACTTTTAAAGCAATACATGACATAGCACCCGACTATATCTGTAAACTTATTAGTCGTAAAACATCCACTAGATATACGCTAAGGTCTGATCATAGGTTTTTGTTGGATGTTCCGCATGGCAAAATGCTTTCTACCCTTGGAGACAGAGCATTCGTGTCAGCCGCGCCCAAACTTTGGAACAATCTGCCAAGCGAAATAAGCCATCTTAAATCTTTAACAGTTTTTAAACGTAATATTAAGACATTCCTTTTTAAACGTGCTTTTAACTTGTAACTTCTATATTTTAGTTTTTATTTCTTAATATTTATCTACTACATTGTTTGTAAATTTTGTATATATCATCATTTTTAATTTTTATCATTTTATCCATGTAAAGTGCATTTGATCATGATATGAAATTTGCGCTATATAAATTTTAATTATTATTATTATTATTATCATTATTTTTTTTTTTAAACCTGACTTATAACCTCGAGGCAACATACAATTCTATTCTTCCTTCAAAACTGATCGAACCAGTTCCCTGAAATATGCAACACATGTACAGACAATCTTTAGCAAAATTAAGATCAGGAAATCATAATTTAAGAATTGAAACTGGTAAACATTGTGTATCAAAAATTCCAGAACATCTAAGAATATGTCAATATATTGTAGAAAATGAATTTCACTTCCTTTTTACCTGCAATTTACATGAGTGTATAAGAACAAAGTTATTTGAAGATATAAATTTCAAATACCCCAATTTTAATACTCATAGTACTCCTGATAAAATATTATTTATTTTCAATAACATAGATCCTTTTATTTGTAAGAAATTAGGTTATTTTATCTTGGAAGCATTCCAGAAAAGGAAACAATGATCATAATTGTAATTAATTAATTAATCAGTTAATTTTGGTTGTATTTTTATTTCTATCATTGTCATTTTCTCTTTTTATATATTTATATTTCTTTATTATGCAATACCATCTATGTAAATGGGAATGCAAATAAAATTGTTGCTGATATACTGAAAAAAAAATCAAGTCACTGTGTTCTTAAGAGTGTTCCTAAGAGTGTTCCTAAGATTGTTCCTAAGAGTGTTCCCAATAGTGTTCCTAAGAGTGTTCCTAAGAGTGTTCCAAAGAGTGTTCCTAAGAGTGTTCTTTGAAGATATAAATTTCAAATACACCAATTGTAACACCCATGATAGTACTCCTGATAAAATATTTTTTCTTTTCAATAAAATAGATCCTTTTATTTGTAAGGAATTAGGTTATTTTATCTTTGAAACATTCCTGAGAAAAGATCGAAAACAATGATCATGATTGTAATTAATTAATTAATTAATTAATTGATCAGTTAATTTTGTTGTATTTTTATTTCTATTATTGTCATTTTCTCTTTGTTTTACGTCTAATAAGTTTACAGATATAGTCGGGTGCTTTGCCCCTAAAGCATCTTATTCAAAATGTAAAGCATCTTATTCGGCTCAAAGAGACCAATTTACATCTGTACAGGACGAAAATCATGAGCTTAACCTTGAAGAGTGTAAAAGAAACCTGGTCAAACGAATTTCTGCCTAATATTCGCAAGGAAATCCGCAAAGAGCTCGATCCTTTGAAGGCGAGTATTCATGATATTAACAAAAGGTTCGATGAGATCGAGAAATCGCAAAAGTTTCTATCGAGCCAATATGATACAGTGCTGTCAGCAGTTCAGAATCTGAAAAAGAGCAACCAAGGCATGGAAAAACGGGTTCAACCGATTGAGCAAGACATAGACAACCTGAACAACAATGGCTTCGATATAGAAGTCAAATTAGACGAACTTGAACAGTACACACGACGAGATTGCCTCGAAATAACTGGCATCCCAATCGTTTCTAACGATAATCCAGTGCTGCTGGTTCGAGAAATGTCAGAGGTCATGGGAGTTGATCTGGATGTGAATGATATCTCCATTGCTCATCGCTTACCACCGACGAAGAAAGTAAAGGATCGACTAATTGTAAAGTTTACTCGAAGAGAAAAGAGGGACGAAATCTATAGAAAGAGGAAAAACTTAAAATCTAAACGGACCAAAGATCTACCATCTATCGCCTGCCAGCGCGAATCTGCGGTTATGAGCCATAAAGCTCAAATTCATGTCAATGAAAGTTTAGCAACATACAGAAAGCGATTATTGGGCCGAGTACTGGAGTTTAGACGTGACCACAGTTACAAGTTTACTTTGACACTGAGCCAATGGCAAAATTATGCTCAGAGAAACGGAGAACTCATCCGTACACTGCTTTGTAACCCGTGAGGAATTTGAGGAGTTTCTCGACCAATGCTTGTGAATTTTACAGACTTAAGCTTATATATGTAGTTAAAATATGGCTGGCTACCATGAAACCGTAAGTAATTTACCATTCTCTAATTTATCTGATAGGGAATTTAATGCCATGTTTGGCAGCTGGTCTGACAGGCGTAATGATTTTGACCTCTATGATCTCTTCTCCAATCCGGATATATTTGACGAATGCGACCCAGATTTAATGCTAACTACCCCTTGTTCTGAATATTATTCAGTCCATAGTCTTAAAAAAATGCTAGTTAATCCTGATTCAAAATCTTTTTCGATTCTTCATTGTAATATTAGGAACTTAGCCAAAAACTTAAATTTATTGGAAGAATTATTATGCTCCCTTGAATCTAAGCTGGATATACTTGGAATTACAGAAACAAAATTAAGTGAGCAGTCTATTACTAATGTTAACATCAAAGGCTACAACTTTTTTCACTGACTCACCAACAAATGCTGGTAGAGCAGCTATATACATAGCAAATAACCTTAAAGCTATACCTAGACCTGACATCAAATTTAATATGGAACTGGTTGAATCCTGCTGGGCACAAATCGATGCTGGCAAAGGTAAAAAGGCAATAATAATAGGCTGCATTTACAAGCATCCCACTTGCAACTTGGAACAGTTTCGTAACCAAGTAAGCGATATCATTAAGACACTCAATCCCAATAAGCACGAAATTTACATCTTCGGTGATATGAATATAGATTTTTTTAAATGCGATGTACACTTTCAAACTGAAGAATTTTTAAATATGCTCTTTGCCAATAACATCCTCCCTATTATCACTAAGCCTACAAGACTTACTGATCACACAGCAACACTTATTGATCATATTTATACGAATTCTCCATTATTGAATTTTACAGCAGGAATTCTGACAGTTGATATATCAGATCACCTCCCAGTTTTTTGTATTATTAAATCTCATCCCCCACGGAATAATAGTAAAATATTTTTTAGAGATTACTCTAAATTTAATAATGAGCTATTTCTGGATGATATAAATCTAATTGATTGGAAGGAAATCCCCAAGCCAGATAAAAATCTAAATGAAAAGGTACAGGATGCAATAAAAACCTTGAATAAGATTGTAGAGAAGCATGCCCCTATGAAGCAGGCTACACAAACCAAGCAAAAACAATTCAATAAACCATGGCTTACTAGGGGTATCCTTAAATCAGTAAAAAGGAAACAGAAAATGTACCGCACACATTTTTTAAGTAAAGACTTGCAAAAAATCAGGGATTACAAGCGATATGCAAATATGCTTACATTTCTAAAGAACAAAAGTAAGACAGACTATTATGGTATGCAATTCTCAAAATACAAGGACAACCTTAAGCAAACTTGGAAACTTATTGGTACACTCGTTAAACGTAAAACTAAAGGTCAGTCTTATCCCACAAGAATTATCCACAATAATAAGACTTTTTCACAGCAGGCTGATATTGCTGAATTATTTAATAACTTTTTTGTGAATGTCGGGCCAACCTTAGCAAGGAAAATCAAATCTGATAACACGGACCCCACACAGTACATAAGCTCTACACCACTCAACAGTTTTTTTCTTGCACCAGTAACTGAAGCACAAGTATTTACATTATTTGCTGGGTTAAAAGAAAACAAGGCATGCCTTAATGTTCAAAACAAACTTATTAAACTTGCAAGTGGACCACTCTCTGTACCCTTCACCAAAATATATAATGAGTCAATATCATCTGGGGTAGTTCCTGAAATTTTCAAAATATCAAGGGTAACCCCCATATTTAAGAGTGGTATTGTAACTGAGTTAGGGAACTACAGGCCAATAGCAGTTATCTCTCCTTTCAGCAAAATACTGGAAAGATTGGTATACAATCAACTTATGTCCTTTCTGGAAAAACAATGTTTACTTTTTGACTTCCAATTTGGTTTTCGAAAGGGATATTCCACCGAATATGTTATTCTAGAAACTCTTGAGAATTTAAAGATTTTTCAAAGGCCTTTGATACAATCAATCACCATATTCTCCTAGAAAAACTGAATAAGTATGGGATCCGAGGGCTCCCCCATGCATGGTTTGCAAGCTATATAACTAATCGTAAGCAATATGTTAAAATTGGTAATACAGAATCTAGCCTGAAAACTATTGCATGTGGTGTACCTCAAGGATCCACTCTAGGACCACTGCTATTCTTGCCATATATCAACGACTTGCCCAGGTCCTCAAAGAAATTAATATTTAGAATTTTTGCAGATGATACAAACATTTTCTATTCTTCAAATGACTTAGAACAACTAGAATTTGTTATTAATGAAGAACTTGAACAGGTATTAAAATACTGCGCAGCAAATAAGCTATCAATTAATTTTAAGAAGACCAATTTTATGATAATAACTACACCTAAGAAGAAAGTAAATATCAGGATAACAACCTGTAATATAGAGCAAAAATCACAGATTAAATATTTGGGCGTTTTTATTGATGAACATCTGAAATGGGATGCTCAGCTCCAACATATCAACAATAAACTAACAAAAAATATCGGAATTCTATATAAACTTAGATATTATGAATACACTCAAACAGCTCTATTATACACTTATATATCCCTATCTAAATTATGGGTTAATGAGCTGGGGTACTTCGTGTCAAACCAAGTTAAATAAAATCAAAATAAGACAGAATAAATGCCTTCGTAGCATCTTTTTTGCAAACAAAAGAGAAAGTTCAACACCATACTATGCACTATTAGAAATCTTAAAGCTAGAGACGTTTTTAAATTAAAAATTGGCTCCCTCCTACATAAAATACAATACCTAAAAAAAGAAACACCTCCTGCTCTCTATGATCTGGTCCTATCTGCTTCTGAAGCTCATAACTATAACACCAGGTATGCCACTAATCAAAACCTGTACAGACCAACCTCCAGAACTAACTATGGCCTTGCAAGATTTAGAGTAACGGCATCAACAATTTGGGAAACAATACCAATTGAGATTAAGTGTCTGCCTCATAACGCTTTTAAGAATGAATATAAACTCTTCCTTCTTGGCAGTCAGACATAAATAAGTTATAAATGCTGTAAATAGTTACATTTGTCACTTTAATTATATCTTTGTAATATCGACTAGAGCCTTATTTGTATGAATTTTATTTCCTCTCTTTGTAACTGCACTGTGGTAGTGGCCAACTCTAAAGCTTTGCTCCTTTGGCCACTACACACTTCCCCCTTAAAAAATGTTATTTCATACTTGCTCTGTCCTTTTTCTTTTTTTTTCCTTCTTCTTATGATTGTTAATGATTTATTGTAATCGAAATAAGTGTGAATAAAAAAAAAATTAAATTATGAACTGAACTGAACTGTGTATTGCTTTAAAAGTAATGAGAAAAATTTTAAATTCGATACGGTACTTAATTGGCAGTCAAAAAGATTTTCGGATTAAAAAAATAAAGGGAAATATTTATTTTACCCGTCTTGTAACCGTAGCAAAAATATGGCTAGACCGTATGGCATACTTTTCAATCTGAGACTTGTAAGCGTTTGCTACAAGCAAGTTAAACAGAGACTGATCAAAGCGATGACAGCTTTGCACATGGCGGTCTCGCTTTACATTCGCCGAACACTGTATTCGGCATCCTATAGGCGCAATACAGTTCCTATCTAGCGAACACAACACCGCCCATTTCATGACATCTCTTTGAACCTCAGGTGTATTGAAAATCATCAGGGCTCCACCACTTTGCATTGTCGCGTTAACCTTCTGAAAATCAGGTAGGCCTGGAAAGTATTCAAACATATTTGGGTGCGTTGCTGCAAAAAGTGAATGACCTGTTGAAGGGACATAAAACAAGAATCCACTCTTTTCGTTCACCATTTGTTCAATAGCCTGTGTGAAATTTCGAACAACTTGTATCGAGGAATCCATCCACATGACCGCTCCACATTCCGCGAGCATTTCTTGAATAATAAGGACCTTCCAAGCGTATGTGTATAAATTGGTCACATGCGGTGGGTATCGGGCAAAGTCAAACTTTCTGTCAGTCCACGAATGTCATGTTCCTCAAGATTTCAACTTGTCGATTCTCTAATCCAACGTCAAAAAGCACGAGTTTTACATCGGCAAAAAAGCGAGGTATCGCCGTCTTGAAGTGAGGAACGAATTCTTCAAAATGGTTGCTTGAAATAGCAGTGACTGGAACAACGCGAGGAACAGAGGCATAGGAGTTCATCATCACTGGCTTTTGCCGGAATGTTTGTGTGTTTAATATTTTCTCTGCTGTATACGAGATGTTGAATTCTTTCCCAACGATGACTGATGAATTTGGCAAGTACTGGTGGTACGAGTAATTGTGCGAGGTGTCTTTGCCGAAAGCCGAAGTGTTGCCGTCAGTGTGATACTGCGTCTCTACAAACCGTACACCGTGTTTCGACGAGATTTCTAGCTTGAAATATAACACATAAGCGATGAAGGCCAGTAACGCCAAAATACACATAATACGTAGGTTGAGACGTCGCACCATCGTGATCATGATTTTAAGAAAACTCCGAGCTAATGAATCTGAAATGATTTATGGCATCCCTGAGCCATGTCACGGATCGATGGTGCATCTTCGTCGTTGGTAATCTGTCTTCATTAGTCGTAACCAGTCCTTTTCCCGCTTTTCGGTAAGCTATTATTTTGAGGTTTCCTTCAATTCTAGAGTAATTTTGTTTATCAGAAAAAAGACTTAGACCATAGTTAATAGAGGGAAATGGTTATGAAACCCGGCAAACTTCAAAGGAGCAAACAAAGAGGCCAAGATTTATGTTGGAAGGTCCATGACGGTGCACATCTTTTGTTTTTCGCTCATACACGATGCATGAATTACGTAATCGCAACGTTTCTATAGGCTAGTTGCTTGAACACACGTAACCACCTATTGTATTTTGTCAGGTTTTGTGCAAGATTAACCCCCAAAATAACGAACAAAAGCATATATAACAAAGAACTTTGCCGCGGGCTTCATAACCATTTCTTTCTATTAACTATGCTTAGACTGAATATCGTGACTATATAGCTCCGTGGTACAAACATGTTATAATTTATGGATTATTTACAGTTAAGAGCGCTCTACCGTTGCCACTCGACGAAGTTTTTATTATTAATTTTTGCCCGGCCTGAACAATCGATGAAATCAATGATCGATGAAAATCGATAACAATCGATGGCAATTAATTGATTGATATTGATAATCGATGACCAATCGATGACTAAAAATTTAATTTAATTCAGTTTTATGTTTTGTTATGTTTTTTTTCCAGTATACAATACAATACTTTATTTAACCACGTATCACACAGGAGCTAAAGAAGCTCGTTAAAACGTGAACGTGAAATTATAAATAAGTAAAATGGTAAAAATTATTACATACATTAAATATTTATTATACAGTCGAACCTCCCGTAAGCGGACACCCTCGGGAACAGAAAAAGTGTCAACTTAATTAGAGAGGTGTCCGCTTATGGGAGGTTAAAAATGTAGTGTTTGTATGTAGCTGGGTACATGACCAAGTGTCCGCTTACGAGAGGTGTCCGCCTACGGGAGATGTCCGTTAGCGAAGTCTCGACTGTATCATCAACATTTTTATTTGTATTCATAAAGGTATTGCATAATAAATAGAGGTTATTCAGCGGAAAGTTGTGTAATACGGCTGGGTATTTTTACGAGTCAGTTTTTATTTTTTCGAGCCTTTAGGCGAGAAAAAATAAACACTGACGAGTGATTGTATTTCGAAGAGGCTTGTCAATTCCAGCTGGAGTAAGCTTTTAAAATCAGCACAATAAATATCGGGAACGATCGATCGTCAAGCGTTGGTGATGGTCGGTACAATCGAGGAGGACCACTTCACAGTGAAATTATCTTCGAACATCACTCTTTTTCTCTCCATCCATGTAGATATTGACGCTTTCCTTTGCTTTTTACTTCAGTGAACGTGATTTTAACTGGCTCAGTTTCGCTGGTTTCAACACAATGAATCAGTCAGTCTGTAGTCGTGCACGAATTGCTCGCCGTAAACAACCCGTTCAGCCGTTCATTCAACTTGTAAAATGAATATAATGTTCAGCTCCACAATTATTTCTGATCTTCCCATTTTAAGCTAAACCATTTGCACAATTTTCCAGAATATACCACAGGTCACCAAAGCGTATTATGAGAGTTTGTATGGAGCTGAAATTCGATCGAAAATAATTTTCACTTTTCCTTCGAAAAGTTGTAAATAATGTGAAATAAAGTTTAAAAACCTCACCTGTTGTCTTTTCCGGTGTTTTTATCGCTTCTGGAAGCTGCTATGGGCGAATTTCGACCTTCGGTCGAATCTGCCACTGTAGTGTACTAATAGAAGGGAAAGGTCGGAAAGCAATTTGAACATTTCCCCAACCGTTTTTCGAGGTTCGGTTAGAAATGCTCGCTAAAAATATATTTCTTCCCCAGCCGGCGCTTTCAAATCACAGTAAATCTCAATAAGGATGATGTACGTACCTTTCTGTGTGATTCAATCGCCAATAGACCGATCTCTCGAAGCACAGTTTTACGTTGAAAACAGCTAAATTTTTTCAACGGCAGCCATTGCACGGGGACGAGGCTATGTTCCAGCAAGTGGGTCAAAAACCAACGGCCGAGCGCCAAAGTATACTCCACAAGGGGTGATACGCGTAACCTCTGTGTCGCTCAATACCAAACGCACTCCCTCCCGGGTAAGTCGGCAAGCTGGCGGCCGGCGTTCAAACTTTGGCGGGAAATTCAGGTGCCAAAGTGTACTTACCCGGAGGGAGTGCGTTTGGTATTGAGCGACACAGAGGTTACGCGTATCACCCCTTGTGGAGTATACTTTGGCGCTCGGCCGTTGGTTTTTGACCCACTTGCTGGAACATAGCCTCGTCCCCGTGCAATGGCTGCCGTTGAAAAAATTTAGCTGTTTTCAACGTAAAACTGTGCTTCGAGAGATCGGTCTATTGGCGATTGAATCACACAGAAAGGTACGTACATCATCCTTATTGAGATTTACTGTGATTTGAAAGCGCCGGCTGGGGAAGAAATATATTTTTAGCGAGCATTTCTAACCGAACCTCGAAAAACGGTTGGGGAAATGTTCAAATTGCTTTCCGACCTTTCCCTTCTATTAGTACACTACAGTGGCAGATTCGACCGAAGGTCGAAATTCGCCCATAGCAGCTTCCAGAAGCGATAAAAACACCGGAAAAGACAACAGGTGAGGTTTTTAAACTTTATTTCACATTATTTACAACTTTTCGAAGGAAAAGTGAAAATTATTTTCGATCGAATTTCAGCTCCATACAAACTCTCATAATACGCTTTGGTGACCTGTGAATATACGAAACTTAAGAAGACACAGAGCTGAGCGAAGTTTAAAATTCTGTTTTGCTCTCTTTTCATTCAACTTGCAAACGGACACCGCGCCAGGAGTTTTTGCCGCCGTTTTCATACAAATCATGCTTCATTTAGATTGAACTGAAAAATCACTCAGTCGATTTATAAATTTTAAAATAGTAATACCGAAGTTTAACATAAAGCTAGTGACGTTTTTAATCAAACAATTATTCCATTCGCCCTTGTTGGATATACAAGTACAAGAAATTCATCATTTTTCCATATTTGGTCAACTTAATTAAGGATAATGGCTCAGATCCATAGAGGAGGGAACCGATCAGAAAGCTAGAAAATCATTATCCAGAGGTACAAATTTACTAAATTGACATATTCTTAGATGTTCTGGAATTTTTGGTACACAATGTTTACCAGTTTCAATTCTTAAATTATGATTTCCTGATCTTAATTTTGCTAAAGATTGTCTGTACATGTGTTGCATATTTCAGGGAACTGGTTCGATCAGTTTTGAAGGAAGAATATAATTATATGTTGCCTCGAGGTTATAAGTCAGGTTTAAAAAAAATTAAATAATAATAATAATAATAATAATAATTAAAATTTATATAGCGCAAATTTCATATCATGATCAAATGCGCTTTACATGGATAAAATGATAAAAATTAAAAATGATAATATATACAAAATTTACAAACAATGTAGTAGATAAATATTAAGAAATAAAAACTAAAATATAGAAGTTACAAGTTAAAAGCACGTTTAAAAAGGAATGTCTTAATATTACGTTTAAAAACTGTTAAAGATTTAAGATGGCTTATTTCGCTTGGCAGATTGTTCCAAAGTTTGGGCGCGGCTGACACGAATGCTCTGTCTCCAAGGGTAGAAAGCATTTTGCCATGCGGAACATCCAACAAAAACCTATGATCAGACCTTAGCGTATATCTAGTGGATGTTTTACGACTAATAAGTTTACAGATATAGTCGGGTGCTGAGCAAAATTTTAAATTCGATACGGTACTTAATTGGCAGCCAAAAAGATTTTCGGATTAAAAAAATAAAGGGAAATATTTATTTTACCCTCTTGTAACCGTAGCAAAAATATTGCTAGACCGTATGGCATATTTTTCACTCTGAGACTTGTAAGCGTTTGCTACAAGCAAGTTAAACATAGACTGATCAAAGCGATGACAGCTTTGCACATGGCGGTCTCGATTTACAGTCGCGGGACACCGTATTCGGCTTCCTTTAGGCGCAATACAGTTCCTATCTAGCGAACACAACACCGCCCATTTCATGACATCTCTTTGAACCTCAGGTGTATTGAAAATGATCAGGGCTCCAGCTTGTTGCATTGACACGTTAACCTTCTGAAAATCAGTTAGGACTGGAAAGTATTCAAACATATTTGGGTGCGTTGCTGCAAAAAGTGAATGACCTGTTGAACGGACATAAAACAAGAATCCACTCTTTTCCTTCACCATTTGTTCAATGGCCGGTGTGAAATTTCGAACAACTTGTATCGAGGAATCCATCCACATGACCGCTCCACATTCCGCGAGCATTTCTTGAATAATAAAGACCTTCCAAGCGTATGTGTGTAAATTGGTCACATGCGGTGGGTATCGGGCAAAGTCAAACTTTCTGTACTCCACGAATGTCATGTTCCTCAAGATTCCAACTTGTCGATTCTCTAATCCAAGGTCAAAAAGCACGAGTTTTACACCGGCAAAAAAGCGAGGTATCGCCGTCTTGAAGCGAGGAACGAATTCTTCAAAATGGTTGCTTGAAATAGCAGTGATTGGAACCACGCGTGGAACAGAGGCATAGGAGTTCATGATCACTGGCTTTTGCCGGAATGTTTGTGTGTTTAATATTTCCTCTGCTGTATACGGGTTGTTGAATTCTTTCCCAACGATGACTGATGAATTTGGCAAGTACTGGTGGTACGAGTAAATGTGCGAGGTGTCTTTGCCGAAAGCCGAAGTGTTGCCGTTAGTGTGATATTGCGTCTCTACAAACTGTACACCGTGTTTCGACGAGATTTCTAGCTTGAAATATAACACATAAGCGATGAAGGCCAGTAACGCCAAAATACACGTAATACGTAGCTTGAGACGTCGCACCATCGTGATCATGATTTTCAGAAAACTCAGAGCTAATGAATCTGGAATGATTTCTGGCATCCGGGTCTAATACACAAATATCACGTAAAATCGCCTAAATATTCCCCAAAATGTTCTAAATATCTCGAAAAATTTTTCTAAATATCTCCAAAATGTTCTAAATGTCTTGTTATTTTTCTTATAAATGTCACAATTACGACTCCATAAAAAACAAAAGTTTCATTTTTGTCACAATTTACAACCCGTACACAGTCTCTACGTGGTGTTTCATGACTTTGGTTGCAGTTCATGTTTTGGTAATCAAGTATGATGATTGCTGTTGTTACGATATAAATCGTGTTTGCATAAAATCTAACGCGTATACACTGCAGTATACTTCAGAGGACTGAAGGGCAGATACAAATTGCTGTTTATTTGTAAGCTTCTTTACCATGTTTACAAGGGTTCAAATAAAAATATCTATATTTGTCAAATCCATTAAAAGTCATTACTGCGATAAAATATGCAGAAAGCAGCGGGGTTAGATCACGCCGTTACGTTTTCTGGCGTTTTGCTTTCGGATACATGCGTGCGGATAAAATCGTTGATAATCGATAACAATCGATGAAAATCGATAACAATCGATGATAATCGATGGCAATTAATCAATTGATATTGATAATCGATAACAATCGATCCTCACAAAATTTTTAGTCATCGATTGGTCATCGATTATCAATATCAATCAATTAATTGCCATCGATTTTCATCGATCATTGATTTCATCGATTGTTCAGGCCGGGCAAAAATTAATAATAAAAACTTCGTCGAGTGGCAACGGTAGAGCGCTCTTAACTGTAAATAATCCATAAATTATAACATGTTTGTACCACGGAGCTATACATATCAAACTTATTGCCCTCAAAGGTGAACATTTGCTTTCACTGGTGTCCAGGCTGGCGCGGACGCCATTTTTCACTACTGCGCTCAAATGTTTGACTGGAAAATATTTTGAAATAAACATGGCGGCCAAAGTGAGAGAATCTACAGCACCAAAACGATATGTGGACGAGGTTTTCTTAAAGCTACCATCCAAAAGGAAGATGAAAGCGAAAAACGATCGTAAACTGCTTTATCCTGTAATTGTGAAAGAAGTGCATGGAAAAGGTCGGGAAACGAGTGAAATTAAATTCACTATATGTAATCTTAAGTTTATTGTAAGCGAACGGCCCGGCCGGTACGCTGATGCGACACTGATGAGGCTGGCAACCGTACTTTCCAAAGGATGAAATGTCTTTATATTCCTTCTTCTACTTCTGGTTACTTACTTGTTGATACTGGATGTAAACGAAGGCGATTAATGGCCCGTAAATATGTCTTCCGATCCTTCCCCCACGGCACTCACGGACGCGCAGAACGCGAGTAGCAAAAATAGTGAAAGACCTACAACTTGAGCAACCATTTGACCTATCGAAATCGGTCGCAATATAGACAAATTATATACCAAAACAAAGGAAATGTGATGCTCTATTCGAATTCAGTGGTAAAAATTAGATCAGAGCATGCTTAAAAGAGTTCGGATCCATTCTTTTGCGCCAATCGTGAAAACAGCTTAAGGTATCAGTATACCCCAAATTTGACCATTTTGCAAGATTTTACTTTTTGTTATCTTCAGATAGATTACATCAAGACCTTTCATTTCCAAAAAGTTTCACGAAAAAAGATTGCTTCTAAAGAAAGTTATGAAGAAAAAACGATTCTTGCCATCAATTATTTCTAATCGAGAGCCGTCAACAGTTTGTCAACATGTACGTATAAAAAGTCACGTAACACGAGGGCCGACATGTTTGTAGATTCACCCGAAATTCGAAAGCCGCATCTTGCAATGTTCATGTTCATAGAAACATATTAAGAGACTGTGTCCGCGTTTTCAAGTAAGAATATACCGAAATGGGAAATTGTTCGGTAAGAATTGAGCCGCGTAGACTGCAAAACAGTCGTATTTTTCGCGTTACGATTCATACGCGCGCGGTCTTCGAATGAAAGCGAGGATCACGCTTACGGCGCTTCGCGCCTTATTGAGCGGAAAAATAACGACTGTTTTGCAGTCTATGAGCCGCGCGAAGCACTCGTCTCAACCAGGTCTCAAATGACACCGGATCGCATCACTGATTAGGACAACTGAAAATCGCTCGCGGTTGCATATCCATGTGGGCGAATATCCCACAGTGAAGCTAAATGGAGGGAAAACTGAAGCCATAAACTCTTAATTTACTTGTAGCACGATCGGTGAGAGGAGAACTTTCTTCTCTAGCCATATAAGAAGCGCGCATTTGAGGTCATTTGTATTCGATACGTACTCTGTTTAATTAAATTAAGACGAGCCTTCTCTTTATCGATCAACGCATAATTATTTTCACGCGTCTTGTGTATTTAATCTCATCAGACCGGAAGAACGCCCCAAAACATGTTTTCCCCTGTTTCTCGAAACTAAAATTTCAGCGAATGAAGCGCACGTTTCAAGTTCGTTTGCAACGAATTTCCAACCTTTTTTCGCTGTAATTTGGAGAGAATGTTCTCCAATAGTCTGACAAAAAAACTGTGTCGGGGAATTTTAATTTTTTCCCTCCTTCGAAAGTTATGAGTATTTTCGTACAGAGAATGCATGTTTTGTCAACCCTCAAAGTTTAACTGTGTGTTAAAAGCTAACCAGACAAGTAATCAAAATTCCCCGACACAGTTTTTTAGAGAAAGGTGTCAAGAACACGTAGCGATGTTTTTCGCTTTCTCCCGTTCAATTCCGGCCGGAAACGAACTCGATTTGTGGACCAATATACTTTTTGAAATTGAGCGCTATATTCGAAACATGTTAATCTTTTTACTTAAAATGAATACATATTCGTAATCTACAATTCTTAAGCTTTCAGGAAATATATACTTTATTGGGGTTTTTGTTAAACCTCCGACCGTAAAACAGCGCCAACGCATGATGGTCATTTGGGGTATACTGATACCTTAAAAGCGTCTATAAATATTGCGTAATCCGAATTTCGAATTTCGCAATTTGACCCATTAAATTTTACAGCTAAAACTTTCGAAAGCATCTTTTAAAGTAGCTTTAATGTTAATCTTTATGAATTCATAGGTAAAAATGTTCGCTTTTTAAACGTTTCTGAGTAAGCGAGAAAAACATTCAAAATGTTGCGTGTTTTTGACTGACCTTGAGTCAGACATTGGTGTCACCGTGATCAACGGAACTTGATATAGGCTTTTGTTAACAGTGAGTTTGATATTGAGTGAGTCACGATTTTCAGTCTAAGCATAGATAATAGAGGGAAATGGTTATGAAGCCCGCGGCAAAGTTCTTTGTTATATGCTTTTGTTCGCTATTTTGGGGGTTGACCGTGCACAAAACCTGACAAAATACAATAGGTGGTCACGTGTGTTCAAGCAACTAACCAATAGAAACGTTGCGATTACGTATTTCATGCATCGTGTACGTATGGGCGAAAAACAAAAGATGTGCACCGCCATGGACCTTCCAACATAAATCTTGGCCTCTTTGTTTGCTCCTTTGAAGCTCTGAGTTTTCTGAAAATCACGAGTCACGATGGTGCGACGTCTCAACCTACGTATTATGTGTATTTTGGCGTTACTGGCCTTCATCGCTTATGTGTTATATTTCAAGCTAGAAATCTCGTCGAAACACGGTGTACGGTTTGTAGAGACGCAATATCACACTAACGGCAACACTTCGGCTTTCGGCAAAGACACCTCGCACAATTACTCGTACCACCAGTACTTGCCAAATTCATCAGTCATCGATGGGAAAGAATTCAACATCTCGTCGAAACACGGTGTACAGATTGTAGAGACGCAGTATCACACTAACGGCAACACTTCGGCTTTCGGCAAAGACACCTCGCACATTTACTCGTACCACCACTACTTGCCAAATTCATCAGTCATCGTTGGGAAAGAATTCAGCATCTCGAATACAGCACAGAAAATATTAAACACACAAACATTCCGGCAAAAGCCAGTGATGATGAACTCCTATGCCTCTGTTCCTCGCGTTGTTCCAGTCACTGCTATTTCAAGCAACCATTTTGCAGAATTCGTTAATAACTTCAAGACGGCGATACCTCGCTTTTTTCCCGATGTAAAACTCGTGCTTTTTGACCTTGGATTAGAGAATCGAGAAGTTGAAATCTTGAGGAACATGACATTCGTGGAGTACAGAAAGTTTGACTTTGCCCGATACCCACCGCATGTGAAAAATTTACAGACATACGCTTGGAAGGTCCTTGTTATTCAAGAAATGCTCGCGGAATGCGAAGCGGTCATGTGGATGGATTCCTCGATACACGTTTTTGGAAATTTCACACAGGCTTTTAAACAAATGGTGAACGAAAAGAGTGGATTCTTGTTTTATGTCTCTCATACAGGTCATTCAATTTTTGCAGCAACGCACCCAAATATGTATGAATACTTTCCAGGCCTACCTTATTTTCAGAAGTATAACGCGACAATGCAAAGTGGTGGAGCCCTGATCATTTTCAATACACTTGAGGTTCAAAGAGATGTCATGAAATGGGCGGTGTTGTGTTCGCTAGAAAGGAACTGTATTACGCCTATAGGATGCCGACTATATTGTGTATTTCAAAAACGCTGGGTGCATAGCTGTCATCGCTTTGATCAGTCTCTGTGGAGCTTGCTTGTATCAATCGCTTACAAGTCTCAGAAAGAAAAGTATATCTTACGGTCTAGCAATTATTTTGCTACGGTTGAAAGAGGGTAAAATAAATATTTCCCTTTATTTTTTTAATCCGAAAATCTTTTTGGCTGCCAATTAAGTACCGTATCGAATTTTGCTCATTACTTTTAAAGCAATACATGGCATAGCACCCGACTGTATCTGTAAACTTATTAGTCGTAAAACATCCACTAGATATACGCTAAGGTCTGATCGTAGGTTTTTGTTGGATGTTCCGCATGGCAAAATGCTTTCTACCCTTGGAGACAGAGCATTCGTGTCAGCCGCGCCCAAACTGTGGAACAATCTGCCAAGCGAAATAAGCCATCTTAAATCTTTAACAGTTTTTAAACGTAATATTAAGACATTCCTTTTTAAACGTGCTTTTAACTTCTATATTTTAGTTTTTATTTCTTAATATTGATCTACTACATTGTTTGTAAATTTTGTATATATTATCATTTTTAATTTTTATCATTTTATCCATGTAAAGCGCATTTGATCATGATATGAAATTTACGCTATATAAATTTTAATTATTATTATTATTATTATTATTATTATTATGATTATTTTTTTAAACCTGACTTATAACCTCGAGGCAACATATAATTCTATTCTTCCTTCAAAACTGATCGAACCAGTTCCCTGAAATATGCAACACATGTACAGACAATCTTTAGCAAAATTAAGATCAGGAAATCATAATTTAAGAATTGAAACTGGTAAACATTGTGTACCAAAAATTCCAGAACA
The DNA here is from genome assembly GCA_029204205.1 of Desmophyllum pertusum. Taxonomy (NCBI): domain Eukaryota; kingdom Metazoa; phylum Cnidaria; class Anthozoa; order Scleractinia; family Caryophylliidae; genus Desmophyllum; species Desmophyllum pertusum. The sequence goes on from MU826363.1 coordinate 1,225,261, forward strand.
TCTAAGAATACGTCAATATATTGTAGAAAATGAATTTCACTTCCTTTTTACCTGCAATTTACATGAGTGTATAAGAACAAAGTTATTTGAAGATATAAATTTCAAATACCCCAATTTAAATACTCATAGTACTCCTGATAAAATATTATTTCTTTTCAATAACATTATTTGTAAGAAATTAGGTTATTTTATCTTTGAAGCATTCCAGAAAAGAAAACAATGATCATAATTGTAATTAATTAATTAATCAGTTAATTTTGGTTGTATTTTTATTTCTATCCTGATTGTCATTTTCTCTTTTCATATATTTATATTTCTTTATTATGTAATACCATCTATGTAAATGGGAATGCAAATAAAATTGTTGCTGATATGCTGAAAAAAAAATCAAGTCACTGTGTTCTTAAGAGTGTTCCTAAGAGTGTTCCTAAGAGTGTTCCTAAGAGTGTTCCAAGGAGTGTTCCAAAGAGTGTTCCTAAGAGTGTTCCTAAGAGTGTTCCTAAGAGTGTTTCTAAGAGTGTTCCTAAGAGTTTTCCTAAGAGTGTTCCAAAGAGTGTTCCTAAGAATGTTCCAAAGAGTGTTCCTAAGAATGTTCCTAAGTGTTCCTAAGAGTGTTCCAAAGAGTGTACCAAAGAGTGTTCCTAAGAATGGTCCTAAGAGTGTTCCAAAGAGTGTTCCAAAGATTGTTCGTAAGAGTGTTCCTAAGAGCGTTTCAAAGAGTGTTCCTCCTAAGAGTGTTGCTAAAAGTGTTCCAAAGAGTGTTCCTAAGAGTGTTCCTAATAGTGTTCCAAAGAGTGTTCTTAAGAATGTTCCTAAAAGGCTTGCTAAGAGTGTTGCTAAGGGTGTTATTAAGTGTATTCCTAAGAGTGTTCCAAAGAGTGTTCCTAAGAGTGCTCCTAAGAATGTTCCTAAGAGTGTTCCTAAGAGTGTTTCTAAGAGTGTTCCTAAGAATGTTCCTAAGAGTGTTCCAAAGAATGTTCCTAAGAGTGTTCCAAAGAGTGTTCCTAAGAGTGTTCCTAAGAGTGTTTCTAAGAGTGTTCCTAAGAATGTTCCTAAGAGTGTTCCAAAGAGTGTTCCTAAGAATGTTCCTAAGAGTGTTTCTAAGAGTGTTGCTAAGAGTGTTCCTAAGAGTGTTCCTAAGAGTGTTCCTAAGAGTGTTCCTAAGAGTGTTCCTAAGAGTGTTTCTAAGAGTGTTCCTAAGAATGTTCCTAAGAGTGTTCCAAAGAGTGTTCCTAAGAATGTTCCTAAGAGTGTTTCTAAGAGTATTCCTAAGAGTGTTCCAAAGAGTGTTGCTAAGAGTGTTCCTAAGAGTGTTCCTAAGAGTGTTTCTAAGAGTGTTCCTAATAATGTTCCTAAGAGTGTTCCAAAGAGTGTTCCTAAGAATGTTCCTAAGTGTTCCTAAGAGTGTTCCTAAGAGTGTTCCAAAGATTGTTCCTAAGAGTGTTCGTAAGAGTGTTCCTAAAAGTGTTCCAAAGAGTGTTCCTAAGAGTGTTCCTAATAGTGTTCCAAAGAGTGTTCCTAAGAATGTTCCTAAGAGTGTTCCTAAAAGGCTTGCTAATGGTTACTGCATTGGACTCCAGCTAGAGTGGTCCGGGTTCGAGCCCTGACCGGGCTCACTGTTATGTCCTTGGGCAAGACACTTTACTCTTATAGCGCCTCTCTCCACCCAGGAGTATAAATGGGTGCTGGTGACAAAATGCTGGGGGTAACCTGCGATGGACTAGCGTCGCATCCCCCCACCTAGTCGGCTTCATGCTACAGAAACCGGGATAAGCTCTGTCAGTTTGGCCCCTAATGGCTTTACTTTTTTACTGGGACAAGAGGTGAGTAAGGATAAAACAGCCAGTGGGTGCTTTAATTTTCCTGGGATGCAACACGTAGTGGAGGGATTGCAAGGTGCCCCAAGTTTGGTTAATGTGAGACTTTTTGTTTTAACGTTCCAGTCACGTATTTCAAACAGCATAAAAGGACAACAGCTAAGGTTTCAAACACAGATGTATTGAACTCTAGTTCAATAAAGTTTTTTATGATATGTCTCAGTTTGGCGATAAATAAATGCATCCATTCTCGACAAACACGGGCGCCAAAGTTTATGCCCGATATTTTAAGTCATTTTTGCGATGAAAAACACCAGAGGTAATAATAAACCAAACAGGAACAACGGATTGTGAACGGCAAACTTGAAAAAATTGGCTAATCGTAAATCGTAAAAACCGAAATTGTCCCCCAGACTCGAAGGAAAAGTTTTTTTGTTTTTCTTTTGTCCAATATGTTTCATAAAATGAATTTGGCAAAATTATTTTGTGAGCGGTCCATCTTTCAATTGCGGTGCGTATTGCAAAATTCGGACCGCTCAGGAAACCAATCAGAATGCTCCTTTTCATCACGGACCAGATTGCCATTAAATGATTTACTGTACATATATAATAGCTTTTTGAAGAAAAAAATAGAGATGTTTTTATCGTGTTTCAAACCATGCATATAAACTTTTTCAGTACGTTTTGATCATGACTACGTTGATCTAAAACTACATTTATTCACATCTTCTCAAACTCATTAATAATTCATGAGGTTATCAGCCAATGACGGGAAAGTACGGTATTTCGTCACATGCATGAATCTAGATACCCAATGAAAACCCATATCCAAATCACTAGTGATCTGGATATGCGTTTTTATTGGATATCTAGATTCTTGTGGCATTTATATGACTTAGACTTAAACTAAATAATTATCATAGAAGCATTTTTCAAAGAAAAAATAATTCAATGTTTTACCAGCTGGAGTCGAACCCGTGACCTTCCGCACAGCAGTCGGACGCTCTACCATTGAGCTACAAGATACTTGAATGACTTAGAGCATTAAAGTAGATTATCATCATGCTTGAAATGCAAAATAACAAATTTTCACTAATTTACATTTGACTTCATGATCATGTTTCCCCCAACGGATTTAGAAACTGTTAATTAGAAGTGCAAAACAATATTTCATTACTACTATTCAGAGCTTACGTTTGGTAACCGTAAATTAAGAACTGGAAAACAATGCGGGTCAACTACTACTAATTAGTGCTTTCTTTTTAAAGCTTTTGTTTGAGAAGCAATCTAAAAAACTCGTGCTTCGGGTTTCATCGTGGTATCCAAAGATCTTGAAACAAATAAAAGCACTCGGCTGAAGCGGCCTCGTGCTTTCATTTGTTTCTCGATCTTTGGATACCACGATGAAACCCTCGCACCTGTTTTTTATATACTACTTCAACACCACATAACAATAATTATTAAAAAAGTACCTGATGCGCAAGTTATAATGGAACCGGCGTTCAAATGTTTAAAAAGTTGTCGGCTATGTACACAAGAAAGCATAAAGCATATCCAGATTCGATTGAGCAACCGGAGCTTATAAAATTTTGGTAGTTCAAGCGAGGGAGCTTTTTTTTATTTATTTTTTTTTAATTTTTTTTAATTTTTTTTTTTACCTTCAGTTGACATCTCTGCAGTGTCAAAACTACCAACCATATTAAATGTTTGTACAAAATGGTTAAATATAAAAGAGTGTATTAGCTTTATATTATAAATAAAATCATTCTCAACTCTAAACTAACTCTGGGTACTAGAAATATTATTTCAGATATATGCGAGCATGTTATAACAGAATAGAGGGCACAAGAATAGTGTCGTTTGGAAAACAGCTTCAAATGGAGGAGGGGTGGGCACTAAATTGAATCATTACAGTTACAAATAAATAACATATGTTAGTGTACGACACAAGTGCAAAGCAGCTCAACATCAGCTTGACAGATGGTTTATATGCCCCTGTGGAAAGAAAAAAAAACACAGCAACAGTATAAGTTTTCCACGATTGAGTACTAAATGTTTGCGAGTTATAAATTTTTCTTTTTGCAATCTAAAAATTAATTTCACACAAAAAAGTGATTCCTTAAACAAGAAGTTCTGGAAGGGTATAAAATGGGGCCTGGCCTCAGGTCACAACTACAATGTAGTTGCCAATCAACCACCAAAACATCGTAAATATCATGACAAATATATACCTGCACTTTTTCAATGACCATTTTGAATACTGGTTTTGATGAAGCATATTTAGTTTACAGGACGCTTGACCCCAAACTTACCGGTTCTCCTGTTAGACAGCGAGAGCAGCAGACTGAAGATGAACGATCTTGCACCAATAGCGTTGGAATCTGCAAAAATATTGGCAAGTATATTTTACAGGTAACAGGTAACTAGATTAGGTTTGACATTGTGTTAGCCTTTTCAGGGCTCCAAGCTGAATTTTTTCTTCGTCACCTTTTGGCAACCTTTACTGGTTATAAGGGTTACTACGATTATCAGTTGAGTAAGGCACACAGGAAGTTTGATGACAATATTTTCACGTTAAAACTTTGTTGTTGCCATGAGCAACTGGCTAGGTTTCTAATGGTAACCCAGACTTTCTGTCTGTTACTGATGTCAATGGTAACAAAGCGTCAGCGACACACAGGTTACCATTGGAAACTAAGTCAGTTGCTCATGGTAACAACATAGTTTTAACCTGTAAACCTTGTCACAAAACTTCCATCATGCCTTACTCAACTGATAATCGTAGTATAAGTAAATAGTTTGAGTTAACCATTAACCAAGTTATCTGTTACCCATAACCTGTGAAAAATGTGCTGTATATACCCTTTGCTGGCAATTTTACAGTACAATGGATGTGTCAACCACAGTACTCCCTGTGACATTTTTTGCAGCAATCTCATTCTGTGCCTCATATTTCAAGTTGCTTTGATTCTTCTGCTACATTTCCAGGCGTAGTCAATCGATAGAAATCGATATCGGAAATCAATCGATACACTCGATATCAATCGATATCAATCGCCGATTGCTATCGATTGATATCGGAAATCGTTAACAATCGAACTCACAGAAAAAAAAATTTATCGATCGTTATCGATTGGCAAAAATCGATAACAATCGATAATAATCGATAACAATCGATAAACATCGATAATCCAAAGGAGTATTTGTTTCAAACATATTACTGAAGATGGCGTGGTTATCTAAACATGTATCTAGTAAACAATACGAGACTGGCGTTAATCGTTAAGCATTTTATTATCGAATTCAACATCTCGTCCAGGCAGAGTGTTCATCGCGTTCACTTGGTTTTCTGGGATTTAAAAGATTTGAACATGTCCATTCATTCGAACCCTTGTTTTATGACGACGAAAAACACAGAAAACCGCTTCTTCTTTTGCATGTATTCGCTATTGTTCCTGGTCGATATTCATGGCGCCAAAGTGATTACTGCTGTGCTACTGGATTATTTTTTATTTCTTGCTTACTCTGTGATTTATTCTTACGTTTCTTTTTTAATGCGACTAATTGAAATCACAAAAACACTAATTTTTGTTGTTTGTTCTGCTTCATCGTTATGGCGTTGCTATAACGAGACCAGAGGGTTGCACGCCGCTACTTTGCACACCGCAACTTCTTCGGTATTATGAACTGCGCTGAAGATCGATAAAAAGACCAAATTGTTCCTGTTATTGTTTTTGTTCCTATAGTATTTTGTTGATAATTGTTAAACTATTGCATGCTATGATGATTGAATGACTCAATAAAACCATACAGACAACATTGTGTCAATGATTAACTTGTAAAATGACAAAAATCATTTCCGATAACAATTGATAATAATCGATAATAATCGATAAATTAATCGTTATCGATTTCTATCGGAAATCGATATCAATTGAACTCACAACTTTTTTTCTTTATCGATTTCTATCGATTGATATCGGAAATCGATATCAATCTTCGATTGTTATCGATTGTTATCGATTGATATCGATTATCGGTTTATCGATTGACTACGCCTGGTACATTTGCATCTTGTAAATATTTATGACACCAAAATCTTTGCTTGTGAATACTCTTTATGCTGGTCTTGTTTTATGTTATGCTAAAATACTTTTGATGTTCACTTCATAATTTATTGCATAGAATATTCTCATAAACACCTTTTTTAGACTGAGGCAAATATTATTTTACATATATGTATGTAGATATTAATAGTAGTGGCACTGATTAATTTAATAATAAATTAATAATCAATCGTACCGAATACTTCTGTACATGTCCTGCTAAACTTCTTGTAATTGCTGAATCATATGAAATTTCCATTTCTTGATCATTATTGATTTGATTCACTATGTTACCGTTGATGTCCATCATGTGGCTAGAAGAAGCAGAGAGATCTAAAGGCTGGTTTATATAATCATGTAGCTTGGATTGTGTGCAACTAAATAGTCTGTTCTCTGTTTCCAGATTAGAAGTATTTTCTGTATGCCTGGAAGAATCTTCTCGACAAGCCCGTTGACGCTTCTGAAAGTTAAATCAAGGAAACAAATTAGTTTGTAAATTTGTTTAAATATTTGAAAATATAGTACATTTACAAGCTATAATTAACTTAATTATTCCAATTAATCTAGCAGGCTTTGGACACTGTTTAGAGCAATGAACCTACGAATAACCAAGACAGACAATGTATAAACCATAAACCTTTAGAATCTGATGGCAATCCGAACAAAATGAGATGTAATTTTTGAACAAAAGGTCACAAAACACGTGCGTACTAGTTTACCTTCGATTGTATTGTACAACTCTCCATAGTCGCTTGTCGTTTTCTCGTAATGTTGCAAGAGTTAACTAGATCCAAAGAAAGTTCCACTTCCATCTTCAGTACAGTGAGATCTTCGCGAAATCAAAGATTTTTCAACCCGCTCAACAGATGTTTACAAACCGTCAAAAAAATACAAAGATCACGAACCATGATGCACTGTGAGCGCTCACTGTGTCACAATTCATTGTGTCATATACGAAGTAGTAAATGTCTATTCTCTTATCCAGTCCACCACGAGCGTTTACAAAGCAAAATGGCGGCGCGTGATCGATTTCAAATGTAGCGAAATGTGCTCCGAATTATTTCACCAGTGCGCGCTCACGATTTAACAAGGAATACAGAGAAAACGGCAGTATGTCCTTGCAAAAGATGTCGTCCAACTTTCTTTTGAATCGTGGAAACTTCACGTGATCGAAGAGCCAAAATTTGGTTTGAATCAGAGTGAAAGCAGTGAAGGGTCGCTTCCGGCTTCGATTCCAATCCCTGTCGATCCACTACTTGACAATGTCTAAACGTAAAATTGAGGATCTGGCACCAGATGGGATCAAGCATTTCAAAAAGGAAAAAAGTAAGTTATGTATGTACATACATGTACATGTAAGCTTAAGCTTATTTATAAGCTTACAGCTGTAATTTATGTTGTGGTTAAAGTTTGTTTTTGTTTTGTTTATTTTTCCTTTGTTTTAGATTATGAATATGAGAAAATAATAACAAAAACTGTACAACAACACATGTATTTCGCGTGAGTTGCGACGCCGTCTAGTTTTGTTAAGAATAATAATTATTATAGTGAGAAAGATGTTATTTCACAAGCATGCGCAAGTCCCTAACGAGAGTCGAACCCACGACCTTCCCTTCTGCAAATCGGTTGGATGCTCTTTAGGGAGACTCGTGGCGAGCTACAAGTAGGTCATTTACTACACTGTACATGTAGGTTCATATATGTGACACGCGTTCTGCATTCTGCTAGGATCAGCAATGTTGAAAGTGTCATGTGTGGTAATGAAGAAAGATGGTGAATTGTAAGCTCGATAAATGAAATGAGAAAGAATTGTTACATGTATTTCAATAATTGAAATAACATCCATCCAGGATATGGAGAACGTTTTTTTACACCGTAAGTCCCACGCTGATGACTGGATTTTTCATAGCTGAACGCTCAAAATTACACTGCCCTTGTAGCATGTATATAATATGTTGTTCCCATGACTGTGCAATCTCATATCTTTAAAAACTATTAGACCTGTATAATGTGTTATGTCCATCCCATGTTTCCGAAGTAATGTGTAAACAAATAATGTAACGAGGGGGCCTAATATTATAAGCCTTATGGTTTCTTCATAGGCCCCCTCGCCACTTCCTGTATTAGTCTATTTCCTTTTCTATTATTATTGTAATTATTTTTTCTATGTTGTGTGGCAAATAAATAAACTAAACTAAACTAAACTAAACCTCATATTTGTCTGTTTGTTTTTTCAGCCCTTTCAAGCAGTGAATCAGATGATGAGCTTCCTTCTCCTTCATATGCAAGCTTCCTGCAATACGACCACAAACCAGTGTACAGCGATGTTGTCAAGAAGCAAATGGTAAGTAAATGTACACAGCTACCACTATGAACATGTGTGTGCCAGGTTGGTAATTTATGCAAATTGGTAATTGATGCAAAATGGTAATTTATGCACATTTTGGTAATTTATGCAAATTGATATAATTTATGCATCCACCTGGCTCTTTGATCTTATAAATAATAATTTTTTATACCAGACGAATACAAATTATTACTTTTAATAACAATACATGTATGTAATACAAACTACAGTATGGTTCTAAGTCCAAATAATTTCTGAACTGATTCTGGATATTTTGTTGCTGTTGCTTTCCAGGAAAAAATGGGTTACAAGGAAGGGACAGGTCTTGGAAAGTCTGATCAAGGACAATCACAACTTTTAAAGGACAAAAATCAAGCTCACAGCAAAGATGACATGCTTGCAATTCAGGACAATGCCTCTGAACCAGAATCTGCCTACAGCGACTTTGCTCAAAGGCAAATGGTATGCACAGTGATGTTGACACTATTTGTAGTTGTTATATTCAAATGGGTTGGAGCATCCACAGCTTTTAATAATAATACATCATTTCCGTAAGGCCAGCAGGCAGGAAATAATCTTCAAGACGGTCACAACTTTTTAAAATTTAGTATACATAATACAGTTTTTATAATGGTGCATTTCTGACACTCAATGCATCTTACAGCAATAAAATTATATGGAAAAAAAAAAAATTCTGGTTTCTATGAAGTGACTTGTGAGTGTTGCTAGTGTCCTGGATGATCCCGGCAGTTTTGTCAGGTTTCCCCAACAATTTGCCGGTACTAATTTATAATCCTAAGTTGATAGAGGCACTGTGAGAGTGAAGTATCTTGCCCATGCAAGAACTCAACACAATGACCCCCGCCAGGCTTAAACCCAGACTGCTCAATTCGGAGTCCAACGCGCTAACCATTAGGCCCACCGAGCCAATCACTACTAGATATCTAATGGGCTACCTTTTTTTTCTTTTATATTGTCTTCCCAAGGAAAACATGGGTTTTCAACAAGGAGGAGGTCTTGGGAGATATGGACAAGGAAGATCTGACATTATTGAGGCATCGCAGCAACGAGGAAGGCGTGGTCTTGGCTTTAGAGTTGAAGGCTTTGATGACAAAGATTTCACATGGGATGAAGAAGAAGAGGCATGTGTTCAATGTTACAAGAAGATATACACATGCAGAGTTATTGAACTAGCATGAGGTCCTTATTGGGCAAATACTGGACAGGTTTAGTTCCTTTTTTGCACGTTTATTGACTGAGCCGAAAGTGAGGTCCATAAACTTGCCAAAAAAGAATATATCTATAGACCAATATTTCCCAATACGGACTGAACAAGCTAGTTCAATGAAGTTTATTTTACAACTTTGCTGATACATGTAAGTAAGACATCGTTTGTACAAATTTGTTTCAAAACGGCAAATTGGCAAAACTACATGTAACTTGTGAGCAGTCCATATAATTGCAGAATTCAGACTACCTCAGGGAACCAATCAGAATGCTCCTTTTCTCGTATGGACCATTTTGCCAATATTAGTTATTTCTCCTAAATTACAAATATACATTGTAACAATGCAAGTGATTTACTTCTTCATGTGTTCTCAAATAATCAATATTGAAAGATAGGCTTTTATGATCATAATACATTGTATTGGTGGTTTGCATCAATGTTATAAGAACGGTTTGCTTGCACGAACAACATCAGAAAATTAACAGGTTATAGAGCAGGCAGAAAGAAATGTTCCGTCCAAATTATAACTTTGTAGCGCTTTTCATAACCGAGTTATTACGAAAATAATTTTCAGAAAAATTACTGTATTTAGTATGCAGCCGCCATGTTGGTGCCCCTCTTTGGGACACCAATATGGCGGCCATAAAACTTTACAAAAGGTAGAGTAGATTCTACCATCAATATCATTAGCTTTCACTTCAAAACTCTTTAGATATCACTTCTAAACTGTTATCACGTATGAAAAGTTAAAAATTACATTAAAAATTTCCGTTTTTGGTCGATTTTGTGACAGTCCAAAAACACGTTCATCCGGGACGTCGCAAATTTCAAAATGCTTTATTTTCTAAACGAAGTACTGAATCGATACAGAACTTTGCATAGAGGATAATGACTTGTATGTCTAGAATATGTGAAAAGAATAGCTTTGTAGAATCAATAGTTTAGATTTTAGAATTTTGATGATGTCAGATACAAACCAAGAATAGAATTCATTTACAGTAATTTTTTAATTGTATTGTTTTATTCAGGTAGTGATAGTAGAGCCCAGGCCTTGCATTCCATCTTGTCCCAGGCCCCACCAACCAGAGAGGATATGGAGCACTGGATCAGGGTAGGCAAGGTAAGTTACATACTGTAAATTAATTGGACAGTGAAAACAACATTGTGAATTGTCCAATAGGGGCTTATTTTGTGTGTAAATGTTCACATTGTACCGACACAGTGTTTAAATTTCCACATTGTGCTCTCACAATCTGGAAATTTCCACATTGTGTTATCATAATCTGGAAATTTCTACAATGTGCAGTCTTAATCTGGAAATTTCTACATTGTGCAGTCTTAATCTGGAAATTTCTACATTGTGCAGTCTTAATCTGGAAATTTCTACAATGTGCAGTCTTAATCTGGAAATTTCTACATTGTGCAGTCTTAATCTGGAAATTTCTACATTGTGCAGTCATAATCTGGAAATTTCTACATTGTGCAGTCACAATCTGGAAATTTCTACATTGTGCATGCAGTCACAATCTGGAAATTTCTACATTGTGCAGTCACAATCTGGAAATTTCTACATTGTGCATGCAGTCACAATCTGGAAATTTCTACATTGTGCAGTCACAATCTGGAAATTTCTACATTTGTGCAGTCACAATCTGGAAATTTCTACATTGTGCTCTCATAATCTGGAAATTTCTACAATGTGCAGTCACAATCTGGAAATTTCTACTTTGTGCAGTCATAATCTGGAAATTTCTACAATGTGCAGTCACAATCTGGAAATTTCTACTTTGTGCAGTCATATTCTGGAAATTTCTACATTGTGCAGTCATAATTTGGAAATTTCTACAATGTGCAGTCACAATCTGCTGGAAATTTCTACATTGTGCAGTCATAATTTGGAAATTTCTACATTGTGCTCTCACAATCTGGAAATTTCTACATTGTGCAGTCAATCAGTTCTCGTAGTATTCACTGATTTGTGACAGATTTGTCAGCAGTTGTTCTTAGCTAGGATGCTGCTAAGTCTGTTTAGATATTGCAGCCATCAATTTCCGTGGAAGCACATGTTATGTAAGATAAACAATAAACAAAAACTCCAAGTTTATTTTATGCATCACTTGATATTAATTTTAATTAAATATATATTTTTTCAACTTGTAGAAAAAATTAACCATTGATGACGAAACACAATTCTGCAGTGAGGAAGTTCTGTTGGAGGTTCTTAAGAGCAAGGTACAATTTTATTAATATACCCTTAAAACTAAAAACCTTAACTCCATACTTAAGAGCGACTTCCTGTAAAAGTCGACCAAACGGTGGCACAAGTCAAAAAATCGAATTCGCTCATATTTTGCTCATAGAAAGGCCCTAGTCAGAAACTAAACGGACTGTAGTTAGTTTTTGAAAATACAGCTTTTTTCGGTAAAAATATGCGAAAAACCATTTTGCCCCGATTGGGCCCAAAATCGACTTCCGGTTTGACAGAATTTTCGGAAAATTTGGTCGCTTCGCGCACCATACTACAGCTATTTTCGAATCTTTAAATAGCATTTATATACTATCTAGGTCTTCATTGTTCGATTGAATGAAAAATAAAATAAATCTAACTTAGTTTTGAGCCCGAAACAAGATCAAAATCATAGGCTAAATTTGCGAACTTGTTGCAAGCTAATTTATGCAGAGAAAACATTGACCATTTTATCTATGTGCGATAACTTAAAATTTCGTAAAAACGTTTTCTGTGGGTTAATTATACGTTCATCTGATAGGATATATAGAAAAATAACTGGGTAAATGATTTTAAGTGGCCCGCTTTGGCCCTTGTTTATCACTTATTTTGCCGAAAATATGCCGTTTCATGTGTAAACAATGGCGTGACAGGGCCAGTCGCAATCTGAATACTCGATAATAATCACTTTAACATAGCTATAGGGAAACGCATAAATATAGCTGATCATTAAATCGGAACCTAAAGAACATCTCTTATTGACTTTTTTTATTCTACTATTAGTATATTTGCATTTTGAAACCACAAGTTCGTTTTATGACCTAAACTACGCCGGTTTGTTTCTCTTCAAACTTTGCAAATTTGAAACACTATCATATTTTGTTCATTCTTCAAACACTATAAATGTATCGCCCTCTTGGTAAACTAGAACTTTCAGGTAAAGATCAAATGAGTAAATTATGTTCTTGAATTATTGACCATTATTCTCCCTGCAGCATGTTCGACATTGCCAGAGCATTGCGTGACTCTGTTTATAGCGTGCGACGGGAATAAATATATATTTTTTAATGTTCAAATAGCTAAGTTTATTACTTTCGCTGATTACCACTAATTACAAATGGTTGAGAAGTACAACTAACCAGTTCTCAATGGTTTATTTAATTTTAAATGAGTGATAAATTAATATATGGAGAAATGCTCTCTGCTGGTACAGGCCAGTGGTATATACAATATGCTCAGCCTCGGCAAGAAAACAATGACGAAAGAAGATTAACGAAAATGACGGCGAAAATTATTTTGTGTTTCAATAATACTACATGTATACAAAATTATTAAAATAGCACTTTCGTTGTTTGCTGAATCCAGTGCTATTTTAATTATTTATTTTTTATCAGCTTCTCATAACATTGGGCACCTCTGGTTCCGCTGCTGCTGGTTTTCGTTTTCATAGCGACAGGGCCATAGGCTTGGGAGTCCAAAATATTCCAGTAACTATATAGAGGGTCCTGATGGATTCTTAGTTACAAATTAAAATTTGGGAAATCCTCAGTTATCAGTTGAAATTTTAGCCGTTTCTCAGCTATCAGTTTTGACCGATCTCAGTTGATAATGACTCGATCGAGCCTCGACATTCTTCGGAAGACCTCGTATAATCCTTGGAAATCTTACGTTGATTTTCGGCAATCTCTGAAAGACTGTATTAATTATCCCCAAAAGCTCAGTAAGATGTTTCAGATTAGGTGCGAAATACTTCGCTGCTTCGCAGTTCACACATGTGTCGTGTTGTAAGACTTCTGAACTGGAGACATCGTGACGCATCTCAGACGTGCAAAATTTGCACTCTGGGATGCTAAAATGTTTAGTAACTGTTCGCTCATTTCTCAGGATCAGTTTGATTTGACAACTGTTTGATGTTGCCATGACAACCGCGTGTTTTGACATGCAGGTTTATCGGCCCAATTATTGAATTTTTAAATGACATTTCATTTACCGATTTACTGGCTTGTTTCTTTCGTCACGAGAAAAGAAAACCTGAAATAGAAGATGGTGTACTTCATGACGTACGTATATTAAACGCAGACGTCATAATTAACAGCAAAACCATGCACCTTATGCTGTAAAGCAAGCTATAGGCTCTCTACTAAAGGCATAAGGCTTTCAAGGAGTCTTATGGGATTCAATCAACTCTCCTCCCACTGTACAGTCATGGGTGTATAATTTGGGTTAGGGTAGGATGTAACGTTCGAGGGTTGGAATATTTCGCAACTCTCATTTCTTGGACATCTGAGACGGGGTCAAGCTTCTTTCCAGTTTGTTTTTGTTCATTACAGTAGGTGATCCTTTTGAATCAAATTGAACCTTGTTTTCCGAACGAAAGAACTCTTGAGAGCCCAGCCCGCATGGACAAAGGAGGAAATGTAACATCGTAGCTGGTTTTCGTTCTCAAGTATTCCACGTCACATTTTCATGCACATATATATAGCCATATTTCTCTCAGTGTATCTCATGTTCCAACTGGTGCTTACCACACGGTGTTGCTCAAGACTGAAATACCTTCAAATATTAAGCATTGAAAAAATGTTGTAAATATACATTTGCAAAAACATAAGTTTGCTTATTTTCCCAAGTAAAAGGGTTAAAAGGGTCAGACTACATTGCCTACCGTACAATACTGTAAAACGTTTTTTTGAAACTGAAAAATCTGGTCCCCTCGGTCGACGGTAAACGGAACAAAGGGCTGGCCTGAACAGAGCTCTCCCCAGGCAGTGATGTTGCGCTTAGCTTATTCAGTGATAAACATCAACTTGTTCAATTTTTCCCTTGTTTCTGCCTCGAGCGTGAGTGCGCAAAACCGCAACGATGACATACACCATCCGTTGCATTTAGTCGGTAAAGAGCAGAAAAGGTGCGTGGTGCAACCACTAAAGAGCGACGACTGGGACAAGGCAGATGACTGCACGAAGACTGGTCAAGGTATTGAGACGAATCGGAAACGTGCACAATTGAAAATGAAAACGTCTATGGTTTTATTAATAATTGAGCTAAAAGAAGTAGTATCTAGTAGTACGGATATGTTGTGAATTGCCGTTCCAGGGGGTTGTTGTTATTGTCATACCTCTCTGTTAGAGTTATCCCGATAGCATTTAGGGTATTGGGTAGTAAGTGGTTTTGTTTTAGAATTGATGCATCTTAGGAGTGAAACTGAATTCGAGTCACACCCATATAGCGTGACTCTGTTATCCTTGAGGGGTTCCTTTCAAAGAAATTACCCACCGTCACCCACCGATGTCACTATGATACGAGAGAGTCCCGGCCCCCGGGTTACGGTATACGAGCACTAAGTGAGCGAAATATATTTATTACTGCAGGAGTTTCCTTCAGATACAAACAATCCCGACTTGTTATGCTTAACAATTAACTGGGAATGTATTCCCTTTAGAACCCGCTCGACGAGATTTAACTTAAAATTACAGTCTGCACTGCGACTTGGTGATCAACATCGTGTACTGGTCACGCAACGGTTTCCAAGTCTCACTCCAACTGCCTTCAAAACGGGTGAACAAAAACTATCTCGGATTGCTCTTATTTTTTAAAGAGTTCACAACTAGGTAGTTTATATTTATAGCCTTGGCTTGTTTTTAGGCTACTTGGACGGAATTCTCAAAATAACTCATGCTATTTAATAGGTTGTTCAATCGCAATCGGGTACGAAAAAATAAAACTGCTAAAAGCGATGCCATAAATTATAATTAAACGAACAAATAAAACAAAAATGGTTCCATTATGTTTTTCATTTACCTTTATCTAGATATCTTCCTGTGATTAATTGGAAATCACTTTTTTATCAGAGCGAGTCTCCGGTGAATAGCCGTGTCACGCCATTGTTTACACATGAAACGGCATATTTTCGGCAAAATAAGTGATAAACACGGGTCAAAGCGGGCCACTTAAAATCATTTACCCAGAGATTTTTCTATATATCCTATCAGATGAACGTATAGTTAACCCATAGAAAACGTTTTTACGAAATTTTAAGTTATCGCACATAGATAAAATGGTCAATGTTTTCTCTGCATAAATTAGCTTGCAACAAGTTCGCAAATTTAGCCTATGATTTTGATCTTGTTTCGGGCTCAAAACTAAGTTAGATTTATTTTATTTTCATTCAATCGAACAATGAAGACCTAGATGGTATATAAATGCTATTTAAAGATTCGAAAATAGCTGTAGTATGGTGCGCGAGGCGACCAAATTTTCCGAAAATTCTGTCAAACCGGAAGTCGATTTTGGGCCCAATCGGGGCAAAATGGTTTTTCGCATATTTTTACCGAAAAAAGCTGTATTTTCAAAAACTAACTACAGTCCGTTTAGTTTCTGACTAGGGCCTATCTATGAGCAAAATATGAGCGAATTTGATTTTTTGACTTGTGCCGCCGAAAGCCGATATTAGTCGATTTTTACAGAAAGTCGCTCTTAAGTAAAATAATTATTGTATACAATCACTTATCAGATTAATTTGAGGATCAAGATTAGATGGCCCATTAGTGCCGACACCTAACTCAGTTACTGTACTGTAGCATGAAGTGACTATAGGAGTATTGCTACTCCCCCTAGATGGGTTGCTAGTCCATCGTAGGTAATCCCCCAATGTCCCATCCAGCTGAGGGTGTAATGTATTTACTCCTAGTATAGTCACTTAATAAATGCTATGTACAGAGACCAGAGTCTGTCGAAGCAACAAGGTGTATCACTACTCTTCTGGATGGGATGCTAGTCCATTGCAGGTAACCCCCCAGCATTTATTTCAGGTAGGGGTATTGAATGGTCCTTGCGAGCATTTGCGAGCATGCAAGCACAGCGTTTTTCTTTGCGAGCACTAGCATTGATAAAAAACTAGCCTTGCGAGCAATGAGCACTTTACAAAAAAATAGCTTCACTAAAAATTGAGCATGCAAGCACTTGTAAAAATATGCGAGCACAAGCAAACAAGGGCACCCAATAAATTTTGTGAGCAATTCGAGCAGAAGCCTAATTTTGCGAGCACTTGAAAATTTTGATGGACCATTCATGACCCCTTCAGGTTGCCCTGACAATTCGCCAGCACCCATTTATACTCCTGGATGGAGAGAGACACTGAGAATAAAGAGTCTTGCCCAGGAACACAACACTGCACTTGACCCTGGCCAACACTTGTCATCCCGGACCACTCAGTCCAATGGCTAACAATATAGGCCACTCCATCTCCAACAGAACTAGCACTGAGATTACTTGTTTATTATTAGAAGCTGTTTAATGTTCTTACTGCTTTGTAGTAGTAAGTTGTTTATAAATAAATTCATTTAATAATACATGTTAAACATGTGGTAACTAAATCATTTTTCTCTTTCTGATTGTCAACAGACTGTTTTTGATGCTCTTGCTGGAGAAGAGTTCCTGAAAGCAAGAACACGAGCCAATCCCTATGAGTTAATCAGAGGAGCTATCTTTCAAAACAGGTGATGTTAAGCTTAAAGTACAGCTCGGTATTACTGCAGGGTTGTCATAAAGGGCCGTAACCCGTAACACCTGTTACGGCTGAGTATGCTTGATGGGTGAACTTGCTTGTTGTCGGTACAATTCACTTACAAACAACAAGTTTGTTACAGGTGTGAAGATCAAAGCAACAGGTGACTCAAAACTTAATGACAGCCCTGTTACTGCTCGATTTGCACAGGATAAGTTACAATAAATTAATGCAGTAATATTTGGCGAATATGACTTTTTACCAACTACATTTAATTGTATTAATTTTTACTTATTAACAACAGGGCAGCCATGAAAATGGCCAACATGGATGCTGCATTTGACTTCATGTTTACCAACCCCCAAAATGACAGAGGAGTAAGTAGACAAAGAAGCACTTCATGCGCTGAGCTGAGCTCATGTCATTTTATGTATCTTATAGCTACAGTAGATAATTGTTTTATAATATATAAATAACAGGGAAAATGTTGAATTTCTCCGATGAAACTGGAAAAATACGAAAATGTTCCGCCATTTTTCCCCGAGACAAAAAAATTTGAACTTCGCGGCATTTCAAAATAAGGTAGAGGGTATATTGCCTCTGAGACCATGAGTAGGGAACCAATCAAATTGCTTGAAAATGCATTATCCCATGGTTAGTATATTATAACAGATATTATTATTTAGCGTTATAGGAATGCAATGTGTGCAGGGAGCTAGATAAAGTTTGCTGTGATTGATTTGTAGAGAGACGTAGTTGGACCCAATGAGCTGTTGTACTTTGCTGATCTGTGCGCTGGGCCTGGAGGCTTTTCAGAGTATGTGCTGTGGCGTAAAGGCTGGCAAGCCAAGGGATTTGGCTTTACTTTGAGAGGTAACAAGTACAGTAACTGTTATTACTTCATTCAAAGAAATTCCATGTTGAGTTTTACTTTTGATATGAATAGCAAACAGTCTCAAACTCGATTATATTGGTCGCATAAATTCCTACTCATATTATGTGGGTCAGAAGGAAATTAATGTTTGCATACACTTTTCTTTAAGGTGACAATGATTTTAAGCTTGAGGAATTCTTGGCAGGAACACCGGAAACATTTGAGCCACATTATGGTAAGGATACATGCCCGGGGGGGGGGGGGTGGGGGGGGGGGGAGGGGATTACATGTAAAAGTGATGGGATTCAGTGTAAGGTGACTCGAAAAAGTTCCAAAATCTCTAAAACTTAACAAACATTGACTGATATCAGAAATATGTTTTATCAGTCAGTGACACAAGCGAAAACATTTCCAAGTTCTCACAACAGGAGTCTAACCTATGACCTTCTGCACACCGGTCGGACACTTTACCAAGTGCTGAGCTAGTAGCTCAGTGGTAGAGCATCCGACTGGTGTGCAGAAGGACACAGGTTCGACTCCTGTTGGGAGAACTCAGAAATGTTTTTCGGAGTAGCTTGAGTCGCTCTGACTGATAAAACATCTTTCTCATTTTTCTGCAAAGTTTCAAATTCACCATCATTTCTTTCCATTAACTGACATTTTCATAATTTTTAACAGGTGTAAACGATGACGGAGATATCTTCAATGTGGATAATTTGGTGGAGTTTAGAAGATTTGTGATGGAGTCAACTGATGATAAAGGAGTTCATGTTGTGATGGCAGATGGGGTAGGGACTCAGAGTACTTGCACGCCTTGCATGCCTATATTTCAGATGGGGTAGGGAGTCAGAGTACCTGCACGCCTTGCATGCCTATATTTCAGATGGGGTAGGGACTCAGAGTACCTGCACGCCTTGCATGCCTATATTTCAGATTGGGTAGGGACTCCGAGTACTTGCACGCCTTGCATACGTATATTTCAGATGGGGTAGGGACTCAGAGTACCTGCACGCCTTGCATGCCTATATTTCAGATGGGTTAGCGACTCAGAGTACTTGCACGCCTTGCATGCCTATATTTCAGATGGAGTAGGGAGTCAGTATCTGCACGCCTTGCATGCCTATATTTCAGATGGAGTAGGGAGTCAGTCTCTGCACGCCTTGCATGCCTATATTTCAGATGGGGTAGGGAGTCAGTCTCTGCACGCCTTGCATGCCTATATTTCAGATGGAGTAGGGAGTCAGTCTCTGCACGCCTTGCATGCCTATGTTTCAGATGGAGTAGGGAGTCAGTCTCTGCATGCCTTGCATGCCTATATTTCAGATGGGGTAGGGAGTCAGTCTCTGCACGCCTTGCATGCCTATATTTCAGATGGAGTAGGGAGTCAGTCTCTGCATGCCTTGCATGCCAATATTTCAGATGGGGTAGGGAGTCAGTCTCTGCACGCCTTGCATGCCTATATTTCAGATGGAGTAGGAAGTCAGTCTCTGCACGCCTTGCATGCCTATATTTCAGATTGTGTAGAGAGTCAGTCTCTGCACGCCTTGCATGCCTATATTTCAGATGGGGTAGGGAGTCAGTCTCTGCACGCCTTGCATGCCTATATTTCAGATGGAGTAGGGAGTCAGTCTCTGCACGCCTTGCATGCCTATATTTCAGATGGAGTAGGGAGTCAGTCTCTGCACGCCTTGCATGCCTATATTTCAGATTGTGTAGGGAGTCAGTATCTGCACGCCTTGCATGCCTATATTTCAGATGGAGTAGGTAGTCAGTCTTTGCACGCCTTGCATGCCTATATTACAGATGGAGTATGGAGTCAGTCTCTGCATGCCTTGCATGCCTATATTTCAGATGGAGTAGGTAGTCAGTCTTTGCACGCCTTGCATGCCTATATTTCAGATGGGGTAGGGTGTCAGTCTCTGCACACCTTGCATGCCTATATTTCAGATGGGGTAGTGAGTCAGTCTCTGCACGCCTTGCATGCCTATATTTCAGATTGTGTAGGGAGCCAGTCTCTGCACGCCTTGCATGCCTATATTTCAGATGGAGTAGGGAGTCAGTCTCTGCACGCCTTGCATGCCTATATTTCAGATTGTGTAGGGAGCCAGTCTCTGCACGCCTTGCATGCCTATATTTCCGATGGAGTAGTGAGTCTGTCTCTGCACGCCTTGCATGCCTATATTTCAGATGGAGTAGGGAGTCAGTCTCTGCACGCCTTGCATGCCTATATTTTTAGATTGTGTAGGGAGTCAGGTTCTGCACGCCTTGCATGGCTATATTTCAGATTGTGTAGGGAGTCAGTCTCTGCACGCCTTGCATGCCTATATTTCAGATGGGGTAGGGTGTCAGTCTCTGCACGCCTTGCATGCCTATATTTCAGAATGAGTAGGGAGTCAGTATCTGCACGCCTTGCATGCCTATGTTTTAGATGGGTAGGGACTCAGAGTACCCACACTGTCACATGTTTCAGATGGGTCTCTGGATCCACAGACCTAGGAATCCTGGGTCTCTGGATCTCTGGATCCACAGACCCAGGATCCCTGGGTCTCTGATACGCTGTAGTTGGCTCTAGTGAGCTGATGCCGAGCTAGTGATAAGGTGATTTATAATCGGCATGTTATGATGACTTTCTATATTTGCCAGGGATTCTCAGTGGAAGGACAGGAGAATTTACAAGAAATTCTCAGTAAACAGCTTTATCTGTGCCAGTTTCTTTGCGCATTGTCCATTTTAAGACAAGGTGAGACATCTTTTGTTTTTTTGTTTTGCATTCATCTTCATTCTCGTCCCCAGAGTCCGCGATCCTTTTGGTCAGCACCAAGGAATCTCGGACTCTGGCGGGGTCAGATAGAACAAATTTTTTGATTGGCTGTTGAAACAATGAACAGACAAAAGACAATAGAAAACGAGTAATCTGCGCAAGCTCAGAAAATCGGTACCAGCCAGAGGTCGTGATTTCTTGGTGCTGACCAAAAGGATCGCGGACTCTGGGGACGAGAATGATTCATCTTCAACTTTAATTCTTTGCCTTATAGCTTGTATATCATTAGCCTGCAAGAACAACCAGTTTTTTATGTTTCACATAAAAGCACTATTTTATCGTCGTCGCCATCGTCGTCGTCGTCATCGTCATCATCATCATCGTTGTCGTCATCATCATCCTTATCATCCTTCTCATCTTCCTCGTTATCATTGTCATGTTTTACTGTTTAATTTCTACTTTCACATTTAATTCAGGTGGCCATTTTGTGTGCAAGGTGTTTGATCTGTTCACTCCGTTTAGTGTTGGTCTGGTGTACCTAATGTACCGTGCATTTGACGAGTTGGCTGTCTTCAAACCAGTCACCAGCAGACCGGCTAATTCTGAGAGGTACACTTACAAGTGAAGGGGGGGGAGGTACACTTACAAGTGAAGGGGGGGGGGGGGGGGGGTGGGTGGGGGGGACAAGGGGTGGGAATCCCGGAGTAACTGGGGCGGGAAGTCTCAGGGGGCTGGAGACGAGAGGATGCCTGGAAGCACGATTCCCAAGGTGGTGGGAACCGTGATAAATAGGAAAAAATTTAAATATTTTGCAACAGTAAAAGCACAAAGAGGCGAAGCCACCAATCTTCTCACTTTTTAAGATGGCGGCTGATGGAAAGAAGACCCTGGCAAAGGCTGGGTCACGTGACTTAAAAATTGCGAGCCTTCCTCCATTTTGAATTAATTAAAATATCCAACATATTTGGAGATTTTTAAGGTCACGTAATCTGGCGTTTGCCAGGGTTTTCTCTCGTTGCCATTTTGAATACAACAACACAAACAACAACAACAAGCTTTATTAAGTCTTAGGTTAAAATACATATATTTTCACCTCCCGAAAATGAGCAGGGCTATTCGAGGCGGGAGGGGAAGAAAAACAAATTATAATAAGGGTAGCTAACAGAGTATAATACTGAGAAAGCCCTGGGGGTGAGGTTGGCAGAGCCACACAGAAGGGTTGGGAACCCGGGTACAAGGAAGTGAGAAGTATAGGCCCCTCCCCCCCCCCCCCCCCCCCCCCACACTTACAATGTACCTTATTATTATAGGAAATGTAAATTCCAAAATTTAATGTTGCGAACATTTCCCTTATTAAAGAAATTTAGTAATATATAATACTTAATCCTTTCATTCCCAAGAGTGATCTACATCTAATTTCTCTTCACAATATCAATACATTATCAAGCAGACAGGTGATGAGAATAAAGAAATTCATCAACTAGGAGATATTGTCTTGATCTAACACCAACTTCTCAGAACTGACATTAAAAGTAATGCGAACAGGCTTCCCGGGCGCACTTGCAAGTTTCCGCCGTCTGAGCACGCCCGGGAAGCCTGTTTGCAGGCTAGATACCAGTAAGGAGAATTGATATTTCAATCTGGACTAATCTGTGTATTTTCCTTATTCAGGTACATTGTGTGCAAAGGTCGCCGGGGAAACAGTCAAGATGTTCATGAGTACATGTTTAATGTCAATGTTAGAATCAATAAACTAAAAACTGAAGCTGCGGAGGATATCAGTGAGGTTGGTAGTAACAGTTAAATGTAATGAACCTTTTTGATTCTACAATCAACTCCCTTTAAAGCTGGCACACTCAGTGCTGACTTTATCCACTTTAACAAGATGCCCACTCTAATGACGTGTTAAAAAAAAAAAAAAAAAAAATTACGTGTTTAAACAGAATTATAATTTTATTGAGGTATTTTCTGCCGTATCCACAATGTCATATTGTACCATTATTGTTTTGGGAGGTCTGTTGTAACAGGGTTACACTGATTATACTCATGTTGGACTCAGATCCAGCGGTCCGAGTTCATGCACTGGCCATGGTTATAGAGCTGTGTTCTCAGGCAAGACACTTAAACTCTCACAGTGCCCATCTCCACCAGGAGTATAAATGGGTACTGGTGACAAAATTCTGGGGGTAACCTGGCATTGGACTAGAATTCCATCCAGGGGAGAAGCAATACTCTTTGTTCTGGCCCGAGTTTTTATCTTCACTTGTGGATTTAAAGTTATTTGAATATGATAGCATAGTGAGAATAAGATATACGTCTTACATGTATTTGTTTCCTAGATTGTTCCTTTGCACATTCTTATGGAAGATGAAGAGTTCTCGTCATATATGGCTGACTCAAATGACAGGTATATCAATAAATATATTGGAAATATAATAATTCATTTATTATTAATAATTACTGAACACATTAACTCTATGAAGATGTTCCCTATGCGAGTCACTTTTTAAAATTCAATTGTCAGTTTATAATATATTACTTAATATTGGTACCAGACATTTTCTCTAGCGCGCATGTGAGACATTGACTTTGACTAGAATCAGAAGCTGCACAAGAAAAACCATGGCACCCAGGGTAGTGAAACTTGTGTAATCCAATTTGTTTCAGAATAGGAACAATACAAGCAAATTCGCTCAAGAAACTCAGAGCATATGTCCAAGACACGTAAGTTGGAATCTTCGTACTAGTAAGAAAATGGTGTAGTTTACATGTGTTGCAAAAAAATAAATTAAAAAAATTAAAATTAAAAATTAAAAAAATAAATTAAAAAATTAAAATTAGCTAATTAATAATAAAAAAAATTAAAAAAACTTAAGCAGTTGCGAAAAGAGGTTGAACGAGATTCGAACCCATGACCTCTGCGATAACGATACAGTGCTGAGTACCAACTGAGCTATCAAGCCAACTGGGAGCTGGTCACTTTGTTAGTTCGTAATAAACCCATAGAGGATGAATATATGAGAATGAATATTATGAAATATCATATCTTTGAGCTGCAGGTGCAAGAGACCATCGCAGTTATGTATGCAGCTTTTAAAATAAGCAGTTGTGAAAAGGAAGTTTGGGAGTTTAAGTATAAGCAGTTGTGAAAGTTTGGGAGAATTCTATAGCTTACCACTGTAGAATCTCCAGGTGGATTTTCCATCATCCGCAGCTGGTCTGCCGTTAGACAGTGAATAGTTCCCATAGTTTCTGCTACTAATTTGTGACATGTTTATTTTTTAATTTTGTTTTTCAGAACATTAATGGGGCATTATGATCAAGGAGAAGTCAAGAAAAAGTGTTTGGAGACATGGAAGGTAGGGTGGTGTCAGAACGTACTAGATATGTCCCATAGGCAGACAGCTCTCCTAAGCAGACACTACATGTACAGTGGCAGATTACTCAAGGAGAGGGGGGTGGGGTGTGTGTGTGACTTTTTCCCTTAACAATGGAGAGAAGAGGTGGCAAAAAGTGGGGATCGAAGTTAATTATCGGCAGGTATTGGGTTTATTTAAGTTAAGGTCCTGCCACACACAACTACATGGTATTAATTATTAAATACATCTACATTTGTATCCTTCCTTTATAGGTAGATACGTCTTTTACCAGGTTCAAGATTATCTGGCATAGAGAAACTTGCCTTGTCAACTTGCCATAAATTAAGTACATGACCCACATTAATTAATATTAATAATATATTTATTCATTATACGACATAGCATTTTTAGAGTGCGAATGTGCACCAAAACGAGTGCAAATATGAGACCGTATTACACCCATCTTAGTCCTCCTGACGCCGCTGCTACGGAAAACACTGTTGAAAGCCTATATTGTAGGAAAATATTATGTCGTATAATAAACAATTTATTCCGCAGAAATTTGTGTAATACGGCTGGGCATTTTTACTCGTCAATGTTTATTTTTTTTCTCGCCTTAAAAGGCTTGAAAAAATTAAAAACTGACTAGTAAAAATACCCAGCCGTATTACACAACTTTCCACTGAATAACCTCTTTTTATTGTCTTAATATCAGATTCCAGAGCAGGCACGAGCAGCTCAGAGAGCACCTGATCCTGATGTTAAATTTGATGAACTTTGGAAGGTAATAAATGTAGATAATTAATATATAACTGGAATCAGACTTTTTGAGCCAATTGAAAGTGGGCGTCCTGGAGGCATGTCCCTCCATAAATTTGTTAAAGCTTTGGTGCATTTTGCATCATTTTCTCCAAGAATTGGGCGTCCACAGGACACCTGGACACCCTTTGGCTAAAAGCTTAGTTATAGCAGAACTCAGATCTGTTTGGAGATACTATTTCAAAAACGAGTGTGGGTGTTTCATCACGATTTCCAAACACAAGAAAATGGCCGAGTGCTTTTATTGTTTTTGAGTGTTTGGAAATCGTTATGAAACACGAAGCACAAGTTTTTGAAATAGCTTCTCAAACAAATGCTTTAAAAAGAAAGCACTAATTAGTAGTAGTTGACCCGCATTGTTTTCCAGTTCTTAATTTATGGTTACCAAACGAAAGCTCTGGAAACTTTTAGAAAATTTCGAGAGGTCCGGGTCAGGAAAATTTTCACAAAATTTTAACAGGTCCGGGGTCAGGAAAATTTCACAAAATTTTAACAGGTCCGGTGTCATGAAAATTTTCCAAAAATATCGACAGGTCCTGGGTGATGAAAATTTTCCAAAAATATCGACAGGTCCGCGGTCATGAAAATTTTCCTAAAATATTAACAGGTCCGGGGTCAGGAAAATTTTCACAAAATTTTAACAGGTCCGGTGTCATGAAAATTTTCCAAAAATATCGACAGGTCCGGGGTGATGAAAATTTTCCAAAAATATCGACAGGTCCGCGGTCATGAAAATTTTCCTAAAATATTGACAGGTCCGGGGTCATGAAAATTTTCCAAAAATATCGACAGGTCCGGGGAGATGAAAATTTTCCAAAAATATCGACAGGTCCGCGGTCATGAAAATTTTCCTAAAATATTGACAGGTCCGGGGTCATGAAAATTTTCCAAAATATCGACAGGTCCGCGGTCATGAAGATTTTCCAAAAATATCAACAGGTCCGCGATCATGAAAATTTTCCAAAAATATCGACAGGTCCGGGGAGATGAAAATGTTCCAAAAATATCGACAGGTCCGCGGTCATGAAAATTTTCCTAAAATATTGACAGGTCCGGGGTCATGAAAATTTTCCAAAAATATCGACAGGTCCGCGGTCATGAAGATTTTCCAAAAATATCAACAGGTCCGCGATCATGAAAAATTTTCCAAAAATATCGACAGGTCCGGGGTCATAAAAATTTTCACCAAATTTCGATAGATCGGTCAGGGTGAGGAAAATTTTCACTAATTTTCGGTATGTCCGGCATGGCGAAAATGTTTACTAAATTCCAACAGATTTGATTGTGTTCTTTGTTCATCATCCACCCCACTCCACCCCACTCCACCCCACTAGATCCAATATCATTCCATTTAATGTTATTTTTCAATCCTTGTCTTAATTATGATCATGTCTGTTTCTTCAAGGGTATTGACGACGATCACTGTTTTGATGCCGAAGCTACTATGGTGACATCCAAGAACATCCAGAACCTTAAGTGTCTGTACAATTACAAGTGCTTTGTGTCTGGAGGAGAGAGATTTTTTTATTATGGGACTTGGGGTAAGTGTCACACTGCCATGTGTCATGCATGTCACACACTTGCATGTCACACACTCATATGCCATACACTTGCACTTGCATGTCACACACTCATGTCACACACTTGCATGTCACACAACATTGTATGTTTTCACGCACCTTGCCGTACACTCATGTGTCACACACTCATACATACTGTATGTCACACACTCATATGTTACACACTTGCATGTCACACACTCATGTGTCACACACTTCCATGTCACACACTCATGTGTCACACGGCATGTCACACACTCATGTGTCACATGCTAATATACATATACATGTATGTCACATACTCATGTTTCACACCCTTATGTGCCACACACTTGATTGCCACACACTGTTGTGTCACACACTCATGTGTCACACACTCATGTGTCACACACTTATGTGTCACACACTCATGTGTCACACACTCACGTCACACGTGTCCCAAACTAGCATGTCACACACCATTTTGTACTACCGCTATTTTATGATGGTCATATTTGGTTTCAGCGCAGTAACATCTATAAATGGGATGGCAAGCCAAACTTCCGCAGTTCAATAAGATGGCATAAGCTGGAAAATTTCCATCTGGAACTTCCTCGTGACACTCTGATTGAAGTGGAAATAGTACAAGAGCTACGTGGAGAAGTAAGTCTACCAGCCAGGTGGCTTATCAGACTGGCGCTTAATAGCATGAAGTAATTAGAACTAAGAAGTATTGCTACTTTCCCTGGATGGGATCCACCAGCATTTTGTCAGGTTGCCCTGACAATTCACCGGTACCCATTTATAATCCTGGGTGGAGAGAGGCACTGTCCAAAATAAGATCAGCCTACTTTAGCACCCCAGTTGGCCTATAATAGCACTGATTAGCCCCGAGAATAGCGCCCCGGTTAGCCTACTATAGCCCCGATAATTTTTAGCTTTCTTTTGTGGGTTAGGGTAACGTCTGATCTGATTTTGGGCTATCCATGCTAGTCACGACCGAGAGTTATGTGTCTAACGCTCGAACCAGGACCGCTCGATCCAGAGTCTAATGCGCGAACCATAAGGCCTCTGTGTCTCCCACTGGAGAAGTAAACTACCAAATGAATGAATCATTTCAGTGATTAATTCGTAATTTCTCTTGACCTTTTTATAACAAAATCAAGAAGACAGGTCATGAGAATTGAGGATCTGATCATAACGAGAATAATTCTTCACTTAAAGGAGCTTTGTCACAGATGGCGTATTTTGAAAAATTCAGCCTAGAGTTTTTATGCGTTCCTCTTTCGTAATCCGTTTCCATCTTCCCCAATCCTAACCATCCTTGTTCCTTTGTGGTTTGTTATTACCTCTTTGGTGTTTTTTTCTTCTTAGTTTACCATTATTTTGAAATTAAATTTGCTGTGAAGGTAATTTTGTACACGTGACAACTAGGCTCCTTCGCAACCGTTGTTAGGATCGTCACGCAACGTACCTTTCCACAGAAGCGTTGTGTGACGGCCCAAATAAACCTGCGAAGGAGAGTACGTGACAGCTCGTTAAAAATTAAATTCTCCCTAGGATAACCATGTGACATGTATGGAAAAGAGTTAGGAGAATATCGATAATCATCTTA
This sequence comes from Desmophyllum pertusum, assembly GCA_029204205.1. Lineage (NCBI taxonomy): Eukaryota > Metazoa > Cnidaria > Anthozoa > Scleractinia > Caryophylliidae > Desmophyllum > Desmophyllum pertusum. The sequence continues at coordinate 1,253,455 of MU826363.1, forward strand.
TATTGTCTGAAAACAGGGCAAAGGACAGAGAAGGGCCGCAGCTGTTCACATTGTGGATGCGGTAATTCTTGGAGGCAAAGATGTTCGGAATAAGCACTATCACGAGAGGTATGGTGTAGTCTACATACCTGACCAATGTTAGCACTGAATTCCAGTGTTTGTACCATGAAATGCTGTTCCTTGTATATCTTTTTTACCTGTTTTTTTTTTGCTTGGCTTGTAGAATGGCCATGGCAGGATTGCTGATCAAGGCCGTCACTAAACCAACACGTCCAGAGATGGTTCCCCTCAGGTAAGGACTGGTGCTCAGAAGCCATCAGAAATGACTGTGTTGGTAATTAGACAAATGTGCGACTAGCACGAGCGATAAACAGACCTTTCTTTCCGCGCGCTCTGTTCTACCCTCGCTCAAGAGACGTCCTTACAGAAGAGATTAGGAGTGAGGAGTGAGTCTTGTCACTTGAACAATTAGACAAATTACTCAATTGTTGTCACCATAAGTAGCTGGGATACATCATGAAAAACTACTTAACAATGAATGGCCCTTTTTATACTAGAAACACATAATCAGTCCAAGCGAATCTTATCTGCTGTTTTAAACGTGGAGTATATAGACGGAACGAACTATATCAGCCACACAAAGCCGTTAGTTCGCCTCTTAATGCGTCGTTCACTAAGCGGATAGTTGGTCTTGAGTGACGCATAATACGTCTTATGCCCGTCTTAAAACTGAAACACATTATCAGACGCAAAAAAGATATTCCCGTTAGGGCGAATTATACGGTTCTAGTACAACAACAGCCAATTTCTTTATATACTGGATGTCTACACTATAAAAATGTTAGCCGGCAAATGGCTACAGAAGTAGGTACAAAGTTGTTCTTGATTGTATGTAATTTAAAAATGTGGCCTAATATAATTATGTATTACAGGCTCAAACATGTTTTTCGTCTGGACAGCAGCTCACTCAAAGATATTTTCTCGAAGTAAGTTGCATTTACTGTTAGGTTAGCCTTTGGCTCGTCGGTGACAACGCTTCACTTCGGTTTCTGTAGCATGAAGCAACTAGGAGTATTGCTAATTCCCCTGGATGTGATGCTAGTCCATTACAGGTCACCCGCCAGCATTTTGTTAGGTTTGCCTAACAATTCGGCAGTACCCGTTTATAAATATCCACTTTGGTGGAGAGAGGCATTATGGGATTAAAGTGTCCTACCCAAGAACAGTTAGCCTGAGTATCAGGCCTTCCTTAGGGGAGGGGTAGAGTCCGCCATTCCCCCCCCCCCCCCCCAGATACTCAGGCTAAAGAACAGTGGACATCTCGACCCAGGCTCCAACGCATAAGGGAACAGATAGGGTCATTCGAACATTGCATAAGTTCAGTTGTTGAATAAGGCGTAATAAATTAATTGTCAACAATCCTTACATTTCATTTCAGAATCGAGATGAAACTTGTCAAGGGAATGGGCCCGAGGCCCCGAGAATGCTTTATGCTCGAGGATGGCAGACATCATATCCCCAAAGGAATTTTCTTTATTAAACGCATTCAAGGTATTTTTTAGTAGTTTGTTTTTGTAAACTTTGACATTGAAATACCCACTTCTTTCTACGCACTGTACGATAGAAATCTCCGCCATCTTGTTGTTACACTTGCCATATTTGGAAACTATAATTTCAGTTTTTCAACCAATCACCTTTCAGAAATTTCTTAACCTGTATTATAGGACAATAAATCAACAGGAATGTTTTGTATTTTTACTTAAACAGAGCCGTGGACTTATGCTCACAGTAGATCAGCTAAGCAGTTATATTTCTACAACAAAGACACTAACGATTCTACGTTTCGAGAGTCCGCGAGATTCAGTTGCATCGTTCAAGTAAGTACACTTACTAACGCGCTGCTCTTTCCCCCTTCTAATAAGCCCCCTCTCTCTATTAAGCCCCCCCCCCCCCCCACCCCCCAACCCGTTAGAGGTCAGAGTTAAATGTTAAGTATAGCATCTCAATTGATTTCCGTCAGGCGTATGGAAATGATAGCAATATTTTCTGACGTTTCACTTCAGTCACTTTGTATTGAAAAGTGGTCTTTAATATCGTTAAAATGACACTGCATTTGTACGACGGTGATACATAACCCATTTCTTGTTCTGTATTAGTTAATGGTGTAATAGTAAAGTTCGAAAAAAATGTGAATTTTCTCGAAAATTTATGATTTGAGTTTTTACGGTATATTTAATTCCATGTTTTCCTGTTTGCACCTAAAACAGATCATCTCTCGCTACACGGTATTTCTGGCCGTGGGAGGATGTGGAGATAAGTCAAGATGAAGGAACAAGAGTGGAGAGGACACAGCTGGTTGATTACTTTACTGCTGCGCAAAATGACTTTTTACATGCTCCACGAAAAAATGAGATCATGACCTTGTTTGCTCAGTGCGAATATTTAGTAGAAAAGGATGTTTCACCCTCAAGCAAGCAAAAGTACACTTCTCCCAAACTTGGATGGAAACAGTTGTTAGTCAACCAAACACGCGCATCTGTTATTTATTGGACAACAAGCCGGCAAGATGACTAAACCATGGACATCAATCAAGCTGGTTAATTACAGGCTTTTTTTAGCTATTTAAAATATGCTCTTTAGCGAACGTTTTATTTTGTGTAATTTGCATGTGGTCACACCAATCAGACTGAGGCCAAAATGAACGAGCAATCAAATTGCTTATGTCTACCTACTCGCCTCGGATAGCCTTTGCTATCTGCGGGAAGATACTATTTGTATAATAATACAATTATTATAATAATAAAGTTCTATGGTTCTTTGGTTCTATGCCTTTTCTAAAGCTGATCTAGAGCGCTGATTCACTGGCCCTCAGGCTGGCGAGCCGTAGTGAGACAACACACTATTCTGGGAGTCCTGTGTATGTGTTGGGAGTCCTGTTTTGTGCATCGAAAACTAAGGGTACAATGGGGTGAACAAACTATTGCGGGGTTTTCTTCAGATTTGTAAAATATGGATATAGGCGTTTTGCTTCACCGACCCCCACCCCGTGCGTCCAACTCCCAACCTTTCCCTCCCTCCAAAATCGCCCCCATTACATATCGCTGGCTCAATCTATAATTTAATGCATAAATTAATATGCATGATTACGAACGCTTAACTTGAAAATTTTATTCTGTATTTTTCAGTATGTGTCATCCATGACGTAGCTCCTTTGCGGACACGTTTTGTCAACATTGCTGTCAGCCTAGTACCCAGGCGTTCCCTTCCCGCTAACTCGATTTGGCGCGAAATTTCATGACGTCACCGAATGACACAGCGGCACGCAAACCCGTTCCCAGGTCCTTACGTGTACTTCGCGCTCGCTCGAGAGAGAAAGAGAACGAGGCTAGCTTATTGTTTATTTTTACGAAAAATACTGAATTTTAAACAGACAATTTGTGCTACAATAGCACATGCTAATTACATTTTGTTGGTAAATGTTTGCACGTGAAATGATGATCACGATTATTGTTTTGCTGACTGAAAAAGCGTGCAAACAAAATTGTGTGACGTATTTGTCAGCGATTGGGTTAATTGTCCTATCCATATTCATGACAAGTTGTAGAATTTCAGCAAACCACGCTGTTCGTGGATGTGTGAAGACGTGTCGTCCTGCTGAAGACTAATGTGTATTCTCGAAGGAAGAACGGATGCTTGATGTGCAACGCTGGAAAAGACGTCTTTACGCTATTACAACCAAAGGTGAGCATTGCTTTTGGAAAATATTTCCTTAATTTTGTCCAGAAAGCTAAAATGGTATCAAAATGTTAGCGAAGTGAGTTAACACGTGCGCGGCTTCTTGTTCGGTTTGAGCGTCGCTTCAACTCGACAGAAAAGCAGTACCTCTTGTTCGGTCTGCAATATACCAATTAAAGTAAGGGTGGCGGTTTTGACGAAAGAGCTGATGGCGTGTATTAATGCTGTGTAAAATTTCAAAAGACATTGCAGGATGTTTAGTGGTCAAACGTTGCAATATTAAAGATTCTTGGTTTTCAAATTGTACTGGAAACAAAAGTATCATCCACGTGCATGTTATATTTGTATTTCTAAATGTATATACTTGTGCGATAACATTTCGTAAAGGCTTCGCTAAGTTTCCCTTCCCTTTGAATTTTTGTTATAGTACCAAGAACTTGTTTCAAAGCGTTATTTGCGAGTTTACTTATTCCTTAGCTTGCTCACCGTTAAGCATTTTCTGATCACATGCACATCATTTCTATCTACAGAAAAGCTACCATCGTCAGAAGGCAAGACTTGAAGAGTAAAGAATCTGGCCAAGAGGACAAACTGGAATCACTGAATCAAGAGGAAATACTGCAAAGATAAGAACTTTGAAATTGTTAAATAACCGTAGCAAAAATGGTGGCTGACTAAAATATGTGTTATGAAATTTGGAAGAGGATTTCGCTCTTGGTTTTATCCAGATTGGATTTATTGATTGTCTAGCTGTATCGAGTCATCTGGGACTTGAAAATTGACAAAAACAACTTTAAAAAATTCGTTATTTATCGATTTTCTAGCCGTGTATCGAGTCATCGGGGACTTGAAAATTGATACAACAATCTTCAAAAGTACTGTGTAGTTTAATATCAGCCACATTTTTGGAACAGATTCTTTTGCATACCTTGAACAATCGTATAATTTCTGCCTGCATTTAATCTCGGAAAAATCGTTAATACGGCCTTGACGTAATTTGCAATTGGCAGTTTGAGCCTTGCCTAGTACAAAAAAGCAAAGACAAAGTTTTGATTCCGTGGCGCGGATCGCTCAAGGTGTTAACTTTATGTATGCAAAACACTCTGTACTATGGTTATAATTTAGGTGATGTCTCAGGAGGTGATCTTTTAAGGTGGCACTGTAAGACGAACGAGAGCTCGGAAAAAATTCGTCCAAATGAAATGCAAACCTTGATGTTTGTCAAAATAATTTGAACCATTTTGGTCAACGATGAATATTGGGGTCAAACAATAGCGCTTTGTTCACGCTACTACGTTGACAACACAAGGATCACAATAGACGAACTAAAGAACCAATTTGTTATGAACTGGGAAGCCAAAACTGATAAAGAACATATATTCATATTGATGTTTACAATACACTTGATGGTGCCACCTTAAAGATCCACTCGTTTAGGTAGCTTGCTATAAAACCCTGGTGTCTGGTTCGGAGGTTATTGAGAAGCATTTTCGATAAGTCGGAATTTACATTTCAATCGCGTTATATAAACCAGTTATACAGACAACAAAATTACACAGTTTTCAGTCAAAACAGATCTCAAGTTTGATTTCATTCTTCGTTTTAAAATTCCACTATTCAAATGAAGTGTATATATACCAAATTCAAAACGAATTTCGTGCCATTTTTTGATTCGATAAAAAATAATTATAAAAAGCAAACAATTAACGGCGCAAATTCCGTAAATGGATATTATATCGGGTTTTTTTTGTAACTCTTTCTTGGACGTTTTTGTTCAGTGAAAACTTTTCAGATTTTAAGAGAACAAAACATCAACGAATTTATTCATTAAAATTTTGCATTATTTTGCAAAATTGTCTTGATTATTTTGATTCTTGCAAATTAACTTTTTCTTGAACGTTTTTGTAAACGTGAAAATTGTTACGATTTTAAGAGAACAAAACATCAACGATTTTATTCATTAAAATTTGGCATTATTTTGAAGAATTGTCTTGTTTAGTTTTATCTACCAAAAGACAAATTCACGAGAGAATTCATGAACTAAACATTTACCATTTTCAACATTCGAGGAGATTTCGTTTTGCAGTTAGCGCAAATTTGTGGAAAAATAATGAGGAAATTGAGAACAAATCAGCAACGATTCTGACATTATTTTGCAAAAATTGTCTTCATTTTCCTTGTAAATTAACTTCTGGTGCTATGCAAATTGTAATTTTCATATATAAACAGCTTTATTTGTTCAAAGCATCTTTTGGGATTTGATATTCTTGTGGAAATTTTGTTTTCGTGTTCACCGCGATAGCCGCCATGTTTGTTTTCACATTATACAAATTGAGCACGTGATTTCTCTGAGCTGGCAAACAACTGCTTGTGCAAGAAAATATTCTGAGTTTTGGATAATTTCGGCGCTTTTAAAAAACTAAACGGCTTGGTTTGTTGTTTTGAACCTTTTCTTCTTTAATTCCTTGAAATTTAGCTAACAAAAATGCTGTTGTTTACACGATATTATTAAAATTAGCCTGCGTGTTTGCGTTGACGGCAAACCGCGAAATTCAAATTCGTTCAAACTTTATTTGAATTTGAAGCATCTTATTTACCAATTAAATTTTATTTCAAGTATTATGTAGTGCGGACGAACGAGGAAATTCGAGAATTTTTTATATATTCAGAGTTGATCATGATTTGAAAATTGTTATATACTTCCATGTGCAGAACTAAAATGCAAATATGATGGTGTCGATTTTAGTGCGTCTTCGTGTTCAAAACTAAATGCATTTTTGTTTTCGTATCGTTGTCTTTATACTGGTTTATATAGCTTCGTTCATTCTCGGTGCATTTTAAACTGAACAGGTTAATTTGTATGTCGAGGGTGGGACTCGTAACAAGGCTTATTTTGCGGCTTCTTGAACCAGGCACATTGGGTTTTATTGTGAACTCTTGGTTTATTTACTTGTTAAGATCTTTTTGTGCCGCCTTGCATTCGGTGTAAACACAGGACAAAGCGCTGATAGGAAATAAAGAAATTCAACTGAATTGTGTTGAGCTGATTTTCAAATTGTTGAATTTACAGTTGAAAACATCGTAAAGATTAACTCGTTAGAATGTTATCGCTGGGAATTAATAAAGAACAAGGAGCAATTAAATTGTATATTTGATAGCTCTTGCAGCTAAAACCAAATTTAAAGAGTTTGCTCCAACAAATTGCTTCGGTGCATTTCAAAAGATTATTTTGTCCTGTGTTACATACGAAACTTAGCGGTTGAAAAAGATTTTATCGCATGTAAACGCCATCTCGTGCAAGAACTTTGAAAGTCCAAAACGTTTCGGAGAGGGATATATTCAATTCGAAATTGTATTTAGAAAAAAAGTGAGCTTAAAATATATTTCTCGGCTTTTTAAAAAAGGGTTAGAAAGAAATTGGCTGGTTATTTTCAATGTTTTTGCACGAGGTGGCGTTTAAATATTTTTGGCGGAAAATTGTAAGGGAAGCCATTTTGAATTTATTGACGAGAATGTTGCCAGGGAAAACGCTGTGCAAAAAAAAAAAATTTTCCCGCCAAAAGACTTAGTATATATAGGGAAGATTTTTCTGGACACCTTTTTATTGATATCAATTAACTAATTATAGAATATTTGAGGTAAATAAAACTTATTGTTACAACAAAATACTTGTTTTGTAGTTAATTTATTGAGTGATTGATATTGTTATTAAAAATAATAAAACTGAGATCACACAAAAACTGTTTACTTTATTGACTTATCCTTTATTGTAATATTAATAAGATATCAAAGAGACAAGACAAAATAATTTTATTGACAATATGCATAAGTTTGAAATAAAAGTACAAGAATTATTCTTGAAAAAAGAAAAAAAAAAGTTGGCGCATGCGTATTTTGGGCGCCGTATTTTTTCTAAGTCTTTTGGCGGGAAAAATAAAAATTTTCAAACAGATGTTAACAAGAAGTAAAAAATTATAAAAAAGTTGGCGCATGCGTATTTTAAGCGCCCGTATTTTTCTAAGTCTTTTGGCGGGAAAATTAAAAAATTTCAAACAGATGTTAATATGGAAACAACTACAACAAGAAAAATAATACGAGCAGGCAAATTTGTTTTCAGTACTCAATTTCACGTGAATTTCTGATTTCACAATAGTAAGCTTGCTTGATTTTCAAAAAATAAACTTAATTGCGATTCTTTTAGAAGCAATCTTGGAAGTAAAATTTCGTCAAATTTGTTTTCTACCTCTGATTAAACTTGTCTTTGTCTTTCACTTGATAGTCTTTCTTGATTGATTCTGACTTGAAGGCTCTCACTGGCACTCAGCAACCAATCTGCATGAAAATAATAAAAACGAGAAATTAATAAATGCAATGAATCTAAAAACTCTTTACAATACAGCATAACCGCTTTTACTGACTTTTTGCGCTATTTACTCCAACAATGTGAAGGAATTGCGGTCGACCGGATAAACACAAATGTTGGGCTCAACTACTTCAATCAACGGTCAATCGCGCTATTTTAATCAGTTGGTGTTAATATTTATTGCAAGAGCTGATACTTTTCTGGAAGCGTTGTGTGACGAACTAAACAATGTCTTCGAAGGGACAAAAAGCCCAGCGTGACTAAACGCTGATTTCAATATGATTGCTGGCGGCCGCGACATCCAATTTGTGTGAATAAATGAAAAACGGACGTTCATTGAATATTATTGGACGCGTTCGCTTTCCGAGAATGAATCTTGATGCGCGTACGACGGTTGAAGTTTCAAATAATAATTAAACGATCAAAATCACGCAATCCCAGTGTTTGCCAGCAATCATATGGAAATAAGCCATAAACTAATAAATACTGAATTAATTATTCCATGAGCAAACTGTCAGCATTTATTCCTCTGCAAAAGCATCTTTGCACTGACAACCTATTATGACTATTATATGCAACGAAAAAATGCCCAACAAAACTTTGATTATTTTTGCCAGCTCCTGTTAATCGGCTTTCGAACAACCGAGACCAGACCTGCAGCTTAGTATGTTTAAAATATTAAATCAACTAACCTCATCAGACGTCATCCTGGTGTCCTTGTCTCCTTTGTAGCGTTGATTTCCAGATTCAACTTTCCCATTGAGATTTTCCTGAAGCTAAGAGAGACAGGTATTATGTTAATACAAGCTGGTCAGCATGCCTGGCCTATTTTTTAATCAATACAACAGTGTCCCGAGATAATAAAGCTACTAATCTTCACAGTCTTCAAAGGCTTCAAAAGTCTCGACTATTGGGGAAATACACCACTGAAATATAATTAAAATCTCCCAGCTGTAGGTTGGGGACGAAGGTTTTACTGGTCAAGCAAATAACTAGAACTGACGAACATTTTTCTTCCGGTATCTTTCCCTTCAGTTATATAATCTGTTTAACCCTATTCAGACCGCCCTCACCGACTTAAACGTTTTTAATATTTTAGCAGAAGCCCCCAAATTTTCCGACTTTACCCCAAATTCACCTGAAAACAATTTGATATGACATGTCGTTGTCCACGGAACTTGTTGTTTCTATGGCAACCACAGGCATGTTTTTCCAAATTTTGATGTTTTTCTGTTTTTAATAAATGTAACTTTTTTTGTAATAACATTTACATTTCTCGATTATTTTAGTATTCTTTAATTGGTTTTGATTACTTTTGAGTCATTTTTGGTGGTTTTCTTATCAAGAAATCCAAGATGGCGGCTGTTTGGAAATCATGACGTAATTCCCGCGTCATATGACGTCATTATCTCATATTGCGTACCTCAGGGAAACAATTTTGAACGTACGATGCCGTAAAATGCCGAAAATAAGCCCTCATGAAATTAGCCCCCTAAAACCCAGACGCAAAAATCCTGCCGATAATCACTGCTCCACTCCCCCCCCCCCCCCCCCCCAACGAATATAAGCCCAGGGGCTTGGTTAGCCTCAGCTCCTAAAGAAAGATGTATCTTCTTCCAATTATAAGCCCCTATTGCAGAACTTCTTTTGCATTTTGTCGTTACAGGATGCTAAGACATTTTTGAAACGTAACGCACAATTACTCCCCGCAGGAGCATATCGCATATCACCCTGGAGCCTCCATCTCCCTTATTGGGCCTATGACACGGCGTAGTTACACCTTGAGCTATTTTTAGAGTTACTTTTACCGCGAAAATCACCCGTTGCGAGCACGAGGACGAGGTTGTCATTCATGTTTCAGATTAAAAATAAAACCAGGAATGGACGAGAGGAACGTAGAATAATAACTAGAACGGCGGAATGTCGTTACTAACGAATTATAACTATTGTCCGCGGAGGTACATGGAAATCTTTTCGCGGGAGAACGATTCTAAAAATAGCCGAAGGTGTAATCTTCGAGGTGTTTGTCCCCTTTCTTTTTCAGATCAGGTTTACATGTATATCAGTCTACAACTGACTCGCAAAAATGGGAATATTGATAATATGACACTAACCTGTGGTTCGAGGAACACCATTATCCTTGTGTGTGTGTGTGTGTCTGTCCATGTCAATCACGAGAACTTTGTTCCAGCCGTATGACATCATGCAATCAGTTTTGCCTTCATAAGAAAAATATAACGTGAAGGTTAGGTAAGGCTGACATAACTGTAATCTATCTTAGATTGCAAGTTTTCCTCAGTGATGCCAATAATTATCTTCCCACTTTTTACCCTATCGTTTTTGGAGAAACTTTGAAGGAAACTAAGCTGAAAGGAATATCCAAACTAACAAATCTAACATATATTTAAAAAATTTGACAGGAAACAAACACCCAACTAAACAAATAAAACGATTTTTCCAGTTTTTTCGAGCAAAATAATAAATAAATAATAGCTGTCTATGATCTGACTTTCAAACATAATTTTGGCACATATATTTAAATATTAGGACAAGCCGATTTTCTTTCCAAAGACCACATGGCTCAGGAATAATTTGTATTGCAATGTGAAATCCATCATGGCAGCTATTGTCAATAAGGCCTGTTCTTCTCCTGTTTTTGAGATTTCCTTCCATATCTTATTTTTCTTTTTCTTTTGCAAAATAATATATGCGCTATCGTACTATAGGCTGTACAGCCTTCGGGACCTTCGGATGCACTACAGCTTTTGAGCGTTATACAAATGATCAACTTACCTCTCATACTAAATCCTCAAGTTGTTTTTCTCTCAGTTCATTCCCGGCATCCCATGCTTGACATTTGCCTTGAGAGAGATAAATACTAAGTGAATGCGGGCTGAGAACCTGTCAGTGACGATGTATATAAAATTAAATAGTTAAAATCTGTGACTTGGTACTGCTTAGGATGTCGATTTAAATCTGAAATGACCACCGTTAGAGTTATGCTGGCAACTTTTAGGGTATTATCCAGGAAAAAAAATACGACAGAACTACTTGTCAGCAAATGAATTGGTACCTCTTAGGGGTGTAAATGTACTGGAGCCACGCCACAAAACAAGATGTTGGTACCTTTTTGGGCCTCCTTTCAAAATTTCTAACAATCACCCCCGTCACTTTTATATGGGAGTCCCTCCGGGATGTAAATGCGTATCGGAAACCGTTACATAATGCACCCTCAGACGAACTTCTGTTTGTCATATACCAAATCATATACAGCTGTTTCGAGAAAGGTTGTCGTAAAAAAGCGCACGCGACAATCCCGAAAGGTAGGCTGGGATATGATCAGCAAGGTACATTCCTGACACTGTAGCGTCTCGTGCCATTTTCTCAGATTTCCCTGAAACGCTGAAGTCAAGGAACCGTGAACTTAAAACTACCCACAATACCTTTCGGGATTGTCGCGTTCGCTTTTTTCTGACAACCTTTCTCGAAACAGCTGGTATACATGTGAATGCAATGGTCTTAATCGTCAATTAGCGCGCCAAACCAAATTTGAGAGTTTCAGTTGTTAACAGAACGTTGAACAATTATTTTATTAGTTTTGAACTGGTAACTCTATATCCTGACTTGGGTAACTTTGTCCCTCGCTCGTGACAAACTGAGTTTTAAAGGGATCCCCGACTGTTGGAACAAGTTGCCGTTAAAGTGATAGAAAAATAATCTGAACCTAAAATTTGTTGAAAACCGCGCAATATTATTTCAGTGTTAACGAAAAAACTGGCTACAAATCTCTGCCATTTTAGGTTTCAAATTTCCCGCGCGCCGCCATTTTGTATTATATGACGTATTGTGGTTGCCGCTATTGTCAGTAAACAATAGCTCTTTTGTTGTATAACAAAAGGGGCAACCATTGAAAACGTCATAAAATCCAAGATGGTGGCGCGCGGGTAATTTGAAACCTAAAATGGCAGAGATTTGTAGCCAGTTTTTTCGTTAACACTGAAATAATATTGCGCGGTTTTCAACAAATTTTAGGTTCAGATTATTTTTCTATCACTTTAACGGCAACTTGTTCCACAGTCGGGGATCCCTTTAACAAGGACGTCAATACAGAGTAGATTATATATATTATTTAGACAGTAGATAAAACCATAAGGTAGCTGTAAAAAATCCACTTACTAATAAGAAACTGGTCGAAACCTCACAAATCACGTGGTTTATTTAATTAATTAATTAATTAATTAATAAATATTAGAGAAATAAATAAATAAGATGAATAAATTGAAAGTGGAAGTGGAAATCCACTGTTTCCAGATCAAATTGGAATTTAGAAATGTTGTGTTTTGTGGAGGGGGGAAAACGGAGTAACCATGAGAATCAACCCGCACATATCACGCCGGGTCCGCAATTCAATGTGCCATCCCTTTAAATTATGATAATTATGAAAACCAACATGGCGACTTTTGTGAATACGTTCTATTATATATGTGCAATATTTGTATTAAAGATTTCTGTAGAAAGTAAAATACCTTTTATACTTGGATATTTACTAGTAAATATCGAGGGCAACTACAAGGAATAAAACAATAGATTACCTCTCAAGAAGAGCCCTAACGGAAAATTTCTTCGACGTTGGATGTCCATTCAAGGCAACGTTCTTGTAGGAATAACCGGCCAACCATCTCTTGTTCCATGCCTCGTACTTATACAAGACGATGTGGATGATTTTCGAGGTAACAATGTTGAGTTGGCAGTATTTCTTTGCCCCCAAAGTAACTACAAAACTATGTTCAAGTTTATCGTCGTTCGCCCGCTCTTTCCACGTGCAAATCTGCTCGAAAGGGACTAATAAATGAATATTAATGTGAAAAGTAATCTGTAATTCAAATTATTTCCTCCAGCTCCAAAATGTCCCCGATCTGTTTCTTTGAGATGCAAATTTCACAAGCACCCACTGGGAGTGACTTTTTTCGCTGGCAAAGACATTGAATAAAATTGGCAGTTGGCAATTGGCAAAAGCTAAGTGACAAGTTCAATATTAGGGGGAAATATTCACTAAATTTGAGGCCTTCGTCACTCGAGGAGCACTGCTCAGAGCCGGGCGAGCCATAAAACGCCGTATCTATACACTGGAAAGCTTGCTGATATTTTTTCGTTATCGATTTTATAACTCTTTATGACGTCTGATGAAAATACATCTCTAAATGAACGTAAGAGATAAGAAACGGCGTTTCGATATCAACTTGATATTATTTTCACGTAAATTTTCAGGTAACGGTTGTATTATAACAAGTCTTGCTGAAAAGATGAATTTCCTCGGGCAAAATATTGCCCCCACCCCACCCCTGTTACCCGTTCTCAGGGTCTTTCTTCATCCAAGGTTGGCCCAACTTTATCAGCACAGAAATACAACATGTGATATTTTTTATGCCTTTATTAACATTTCAAGAACTAAAATTCATTATTGACAAAGGTTCACAATTCATTATTGACGAAAAGGTTAAATGACAGTAGACTTGAAAAACATATGTACAATAATAGAGCGGTTTTCAATTGAGCGTTAAAAGTAATCTCTGAATTGCTTTGGTTTTGCTTTACTACGCTCTGTGATTGGTTTAAAAAAACTCGCGCCACCTTCTCAACCAATCAGATGCAAAACCAAAACCAATCGCGACTTGGTCGCACGCGTTTTCCCGCGCTTGGTGCCGGTGACGTGTATTTGCTTCGAGTTCTTATTGGTTCGTTATGCTGCTTGCTGTGATTGGTCATTGTGTTTGCTTTGATTTTGGTTATACAACACTGACTCGATTGAAAACGGCTCTAATAAAATTTCACCTAAAAATACTCTACAAAAATCATTTTACCAAGCACCGGAATAAGTGATGGCAACAACTCGAATATATATCATCAGTGATTAAACCTAACGTACACATGTAAGATGAATAAACCCACAATGACATGATTAAAATTTAATTGTAACTCTGGTTTGCTTTCGTGTATGATATATGAACACACCCAGCCTGCCTGTTTATCAATAGCAGTTATAATACAAAATATTACAAATTGGTTAGTGTGTGTACATGTTTTTGTCAGAGTATAAAACAGACAAACTTGTGGAGGCTTAAAGAAACTACATTTATTTTAACAGCGTTCCAGATAAGCTTTAAAGGCATAAATATGTAGGCCTTCAAATCTTCACATTGTCAGTTTAGGTAGCTGACCTTGTTGGGTTTTTGACCCGAAACGGCCCCCCTCTTATTTGAAATACTGATGAAGTTAACTTCCAAGCTTTATATGCCTTGAAACTTTTTACTCGTTATAAAGCTAATACACATCACTGATCAGTGTTCTCAGTAATAACCATCTGTAACGGTTGATAATGAATATGACATTGAGAAACCCTGCATGTACAAGTATCTATTAATCAAACTACCGTAAAAGCTCTATTAAGCCCCCAGGAAGACTTATTTAATTTCAGGCCTCAAGAAGGGGGGGCTTATTAGAGAGGGGGCTTAATAGAGAGGGGGGGCTTATTTCAAATCATAAATTTTCAAGAAAATTCACATTAATTTTTCAAACTTTACTACACCACTAACTAAAACAGAACAAGAAATGGGTTATGTATGACCGTCTTACAAAGGAAACGTCATTTATACCCTAACTCGATGATAGTTCTGGAAATTAAAGGCCACGTTTCAATACAAAGTGACTGAAACGCCAGAAAATATTGCTGAAAAAGTCATTTACATCAGCCTGAGGGAAGGAGGGGGGGGGGGGGGGGGGTGGGGTTAATAGAGACGGGGGCTTATTACAAAATCTGACTTCCAAAGGGGGGCTTATTAGATAGGGGGGGGGGCTTAATAGAGAGGGGGGGGGGGGCTAAATAGAGCTTTTACGGTAATTTAATGTTAATGTTGTCCTCTTTATAAGTTTACACTTGATTTTATAAAGTTCAGTTCAGTGTGCTAAGAAAATCCTGTGGCCTGGGGCTAGTGGATTTTATTCTTCACTTGCCAGCCTGATGGGCAAATAAATTTGTTTTGAGAATTTAATTAATCAATTGATGAGTTAATTTAAATCGGGTTAGAAAGAAAGAGTTTTGGGCGTACATACATGTACATCCCAGACAAGCTAGAAAACGAATTTTCATTGCACTCTGTCAGCTGAAAATACAAGTGACATTCACATGTACGTCATAAATGATCCCTTCAAGCCCTCCTCTAGGGAAGCCGAATGCCATCTAATTTCTCCTTACAATATCAATACATTGTCAAGCAGACAGGTGATGAGAATAAAGAAAAAATCATCAACTAGGAGATATTGCCTTGATGTACCACTCAAAACTAACATTAAGAAAATTATGGAAATCAGTGAAGGATAATTAAAAATTTGAATTGGAAATGAAAGGGCTAAAGCAGTCAAATGTTATATACCAAGTACATACATGTAGTCAGGACTGTCATTAAGATTTGAAGAAGTTGGTTGCACAATAAAAAGAAGGCGATTTATCATAATTTTGGGATAGCCTCCCAGGGGTGTTGTCTTTCAGAACATTTTCAAACTCAGTTGCCAGTCATACAAGTATAATCGCAAATTGTCGGCTTCTAATGACAGACCTGATACTACATTCTGTACAAATAAACCAGCCCTTTGAAGAACTAACGAAGTTTATACTTGCCAAAAGCTTCAACATTCAGCACCTCCATCAACACATTCACTGTGTTCAGCAGTTTCTGATTGTTCAGTTTGAACACTACAATGTAGGTTCAGAATTTTTCACTTGTTCAATCTGTCCAGCATCTATTCCTTTATTGTTTGGTTTCTCCGCCCTGTTCGTCTCTTCCATTTTGTTCACTCAGTTCAGCATTTTCTGATTGTTCAGTTTGAAACACTACATGTACATGTAGGTTCAGAAATTTTCACTTGTTCAATCTGTCCAGTATCTTCCATTTGTTTGGTTTGATTGTGCTGTTGATAGTCTTTCATTTGTTCACTCTTTTCAGCATTTTGTGAGTGTCCAGTTTGATCGCTAGGTTCAGAATGTTTCATTTGTTCACAACTTTCAACATCTACATCTACTTCCATTTGTTCAATCTTACAAGCATCTTCCATTTGTTTGGTTTGTCCACGCTCTTCTCCATCTTCCATTTGGTCACTTTGTTCACGAAGTCCAGTATTTCCGGTCTGTTCACCATGTCCAACTGTTACCATCTGCTCAGATTTTTCACCTCTGTTCAGCATTTTCCGAGTCTTCAGTTTCCTCACTCCATTCAGAATTTTTCCTCAGTTCACTCTGACCACCATCTTCCATTTGTTTGGTTCCTTCACGCTCTTCACCTTCTTCCATCTGTTCGCTGTGTTCGTGATGTTCGGCTTTCTCTGTCTGTTCACTTTGTTCAGCTGTTTCCATCTGCTCCGTTCCTTCACTCCGCTCAGCATCTCCCAGTTGTTCTTTATCTTCATTTGTTTTCAACTGCTCGTTCTTAATTTTCTTAATGCAGTGATCAAGATTCTTGTTTCTATCTGCGTGGAGTCGAATGTGCTTTTTAAGCGAGTGTTGGTGGCGGTACGTCTTCTTGCATACCCAGCAAGTAAATGGTCGCTCTCCAGTGTGTATTCGAATGTGCTGGACGACATTTTTCTTCATGAAAAGCCACTTCTCCACACTGTAGGACATTTGTAAGCGTTTCTCTCCCGTGTGCATTCCTGTAAGTGAGCCCTTTAACTCGCCCTTACTTGCATCTAAATGACTTTTTCACACTTATCACACGCGAAACGGCTTTTCACCTGTGTGGAGTTCTTTCATGGAGTTTCAGATTCAGAGTTCTGTAAAAAAGTCACCCACATACTTTACACTTGAATGGTCTCTCCTCAACGTGAGAGCTTTCATCGACTCTGACTCAAGCTCGTACAGACTAGAAAAAACACTTTGTCACACTGAACACACTATGAAGGGCTTTTTTCATTGCTCGTGCGTTCTA
>MU826363.1:1271030-1295574 GCA_029204205.1 Desmophyllum pertusum
TTCTTGTGTTGCTTTTTGTACTTGTACAATAATAGGAGAGCGGTTTTCAATTGAGTCGTATAAAGTAATCTCTGATTGCTTTGGGTTTTTGCTTTACTACGCTCTGGATTGGTTTAAAAAAACTCGCGCCACTTACTCAAACCAATCAGATGCAAAACCAAAACCAATCGCGACTTGGTTCGACATTCGCGTTTTCCGACGCTTAGGTGCCGGTGACGTGGATTTGCTTCAGAGTTCTTATTCGGTTCGTTCATGCTGCTTGCTGTGATTTGGTCATTGTGGTTTGCTTTGATTTAGGTTATACAACAACTGACTCGACTTGAAAAACGGCTCTATATAATTTCACCTAAAAAATACTCTAAGGCCAAATCATTATTACCAAGCACCGGAATAAGGTGATGGCAACAACTCGAATATATATCATCAGTGATTAAAACCTAACGTATACCACATGTAAGATGAAATAAACCACAATGACATGATTAAAATTAATTGTAACTCTGGTTTGCTTTCGTGTATAGATATATGAACACACCCAGCCTGCTGTTTATCAATAGCAGTTACATACAAAAATATTACAAATTGTTAGTTGTGTTGGTATAAAAAAAAACATGTTTTTGTCAGAGTATATCAAACAGACAAACTTGTGGAGGCTTAAGAAAACTGACATTTATTTTAACAGCGTTTCCAAGATAAGCTTTCAAGCATAAATATGTCAGGCCTTCAAATCTTCACATTGTCAGTTTAGCGTAGCTTGACCTTGTTAGGGTTTTTCGACCCGGAAACGGCCCCCTCTTATTTCGAAACTACTGATGAAGTTAAACTCTCCAAGCTTTATAGCCTTGAAACTGCTGTTAACTCGTTATAAAGCTAATACCATACACTGATCAGTGTTTCTCAGTGAATAACCATCTGTAACGGTTGATAATGATATGACATTGATGAACCCTGGCAATGTACAAGTATCTATTAATCAACTACTCGTAAAAGAGCTCTATTAAGCGGGTGCGGTACCCAGGAAACGACTTATTTAATTTCAGGCCTACAAGAAGGGGGGGCTTATAGAGAGGGGCTAATAGAGCAGGGGGGGCTTATTTCAAATCACTAAATTTCAAGACAATTCACATTAATTTTCAAACTTTACTACACCACTAACTATAAAAGAACAAGAAATGGGTTATGTATGACCGTCTTACAAAGGAAACGTCCTCACATTATACCCTTAACTCGACGATTAGTTCTGGAAATTAAAGGGCCACGTTTGCAATACAAAGTGACTGTGAAACGCCAGAAATATTGCTTGAAAAGTCATTTTACATCAGCCTGAAGAGGGAAGGAGGGGGGGGGGGGGGGGGGGGGGGGGGGGGGGGGGGGGGGGGGGGGGGGGGGGGGGGGGGTGGGGGGGGGGGGGGGGGGGTTTAATAGAGTACGTGGCTTATTACAAATCTGACTCCAGGGGGGGGGGCTTAATAGTAGAGGCGGGGGGGGGCTAAATATGAGCTTTTACGGTAATTTAATGTTAATGTTGTCCTCTTTATAAGTTTACACTTGATTTTTATAAAGTTCAGTTCAGTGTGCTAAGAAAATCCTGTGGCCTGGGGCTAGTGGATTTTATCTTCACTTGCCAGCCTGATGGGCAAATAAATTTGTTTTGAGAATTTAATTAATCAATTGATGAGTAATTTAAATCGGGTTAGAAAGAAAGAGTTTGGGCGTACATACATGTACATCCCAGACAAGCTAGAAAACGAATTTTCATTGCACTCTGTCAGCTGAAAATACAAGTGACATTCACATGTACGTCATAAATGATCCCTTCAAGCCCTCCTCTAGGGAAGCTGAATGCCATCTCATTTCTCCTTACAATATCAATACATTGTCAAGCAGACAGGTGATGAGAATAAAGAAAAAAATCATCAACTAGGAGATATTGTCTGATCTACACTCAAAACTAACATTAAGAAAATTATGGAAATCAGTGAAGGATAATTAAAAATTTGAATTGGAAATGAAAGGCTAAAGCAGTCAAATGTTATATACCAAGTACATACATGTAGTCAGGACTGTCATTAAGATTTGAAGAAGTTGGTTGCACAATAAAAGAAGGCGATTTATCATAATTTTGGGATAGCCTCCCAGGGGTGTTGTCTTTCAGAACATTTTCAAACTCAGTTGCCAGTCATACAAGTATAATCGCAAATTGTCGGCTTCTAATGACAGACCTGATACTACATTCTGTACAAATAAACCATCCCTTTGAAGAACTAACGAAGTTTATACTTGCCAAAGCTTCAACATTCAGCACCTCCCATCAACACATTCACTGTGTTCAGCAGTTTCTGTTGTTCAATTTGAACACTACAATGTAGGTTCAGAATTTTTCACTTGTTCAATCTGTCCAGCATCTATTCCTTTATTGTTTGGTTTCTCTCGCCCTGTTCGTCTCTTCCATTTTGTTCACTCAGTTCAGCACCTTTTTTCTGATTGTTCAGTTTGAACACTACATGTACAATGTAGGTTCAGAAATTTTCACTTGTCAATCTGTCCAGTATCTTCCATTTGTTTGGTTTGATTGTGCTGTTTGATAGTCTTTCATTTGTTCACTCTTTTCAGCATTTTGTGAGTGTCCAGTTTGATCGTAGGTCAGAATGTTTCATTTGTTCACAACTTTCAACATCTACATCTACTTCCATTTGTTCAATCTTACAAGCATCTTCCATTTGTTTGGTTTGTCCACGCTCTTCTCCATCTTCCATTTGGTCACTTTGTTCACGAAGTCCAGTATTTCCGGTCTGTTCACCATGTCCAACTGTTACCATCTGCTCAGATTTTTCACTCTGCTTCAGCATTTTCCGAGTCTTCAGTTTCCTCACTCCGTTCAGAATTTTCCTCAGTTCACTCTGACCACCATCTTCCATTTGTTTGGTTCCTTCACGCTCTTCACCTTCTTCCATCTGTTCGCTGTGTTCGTGATGTTCGGCTTTCTCTGTCTGTTTCACTTTGTTCAGCTGTTTCCATCTGCTCCGTTCCTTCACTCCGCTCAGCATCTCCCAGTTGTTCTTTATCTTCATTTGTTTTCAACTGCTCGTTCTTAATTTTCTTAATGCAGTGATCAAGATTCTTGTTTCTATCTGCGTGGAGTCGAATGTGGCTTTTTAAGCGGAGTGTTGGTGGCGGTACGTCTTCTTGCATACCCAGCAAGTAAATGGTCG
Organism: Desmophyllum pertusum; assembly: GCA_029204205.1. NCBI lineage: Eukaryota > Metazoa > Cnidaria > Anthozoa > Scleractinia > Caryophylliidae > Desmophyllum > Desmophyllum pertusum. Next base: position 1,274,243 of record MU826363.1, read on the forward strand.
CTCTCAGTGTGTATTCGAATGTGCTGGACGACATTTTTCTTCATTGAAAAGCACTTCTCACACTGTGGACATTTGTAAGGTTTCTCTCCCGTGTGCATCCTGTAGTGAGCCCTTAACTGCTTCTTGCATCTAAATGCTTTTTCACACTTATCACACGGAAACGGCTTTTCACCTGTGTGAGTTCTTTCATGGAGTTTCAGATCAGAGTTCTGTAAAAAAGTCCCACCCACATACTTTACACTTGAATGGTCTCTCCTCCAAGTGAGAGCTTTCATGCCTCTTCAAGCTCGACAGCCTAGAAAACACTTTGTCACACTGAACACACTTGAATGGCTTTTCATTGCTGGTGCGTTCTAATGTGCCGACTGAGACTTGTAGGCCCGGAGAGACACTTCTCACACTGAGGGCATTGGAACTTATTTTCATTTACCGGAGTTCCTTCCTTGTGAACACGAGCCGAGTTTGCTAAAGGTGTTGTGAGATCTTCAACGCTATTGCCTCCCTCTTTCACATTAGCGGCAGCTGTATTACCTTCAAGGGAGGTGTTAGGGCTCACACCTTGTGTCACTAAGGAGCAGCGAATGGTCGTCGCTATTCAAGGCTTCTACAGCAGCTTCATGGGAATCTGGTTCTCCAATGTTCTTACACGCAAGAACCTCTTCATTACTGAAAGATATAAAATAATAAAAATAATTTTGTGATATCCACCTGGGGGCTACAGTCTCAAGACCATACAGGTGTGTATAATGACCAGTGGATACATGTATATTGAACCGAATTTTCAGAAATGAGTGAGTTTAATAAACTGGGCAGAGTGACTTTCGGATTAGTTTTCTAAAGAAACTATCATGCTGTGTCTGCAGGCCCAAGTGAAACACTTACTAGGTGATTATAAGTTAAAAGTTGATAAAGGTACGGAGTCCTCAGATTTAAGTCTTTACCTGTTTGAAGCTTTAGGTTACAGTCTGTACATCATGTAAGCTGTCAGGCTTTTTACCAGCTTTAGTCCTGTGTAAAATACAATGTTTACAAGAGTTTCTCAAATTCAGTAGCAATAAATTTATACTTTATTTCATCATTGCAATATTACTGTAAATGTATTATCAGGATGAACTTTAATAGAAAACCTCCATAAAAATTGAGTAAATAATTATTGGAAAATACAATGTATTGTATGAAAGAGTGCTAGTCCAGACGTGATTTCGGGTACAGGTTTACAATGGATTCGAGGGCATGAAGGGAATTTCAAAAGCTAATGACTTCACTGAAAATCAACTAAAAACTTTACCACTGATTTCAATGCTACGCGACCTATCGAAATCAAAATTCACTTGGCAATAGACTTCCGTCAATCATGCGTACATTACATGGCTTTTTCTGCCGTGCGACAAACTCATGCACGCACGATTGTAATGCACTGAAAGGCCACTGCTTTCTACTTTTACACTTCGCTACCGCCATTTGCAAAGGAAAGAACTTTTCTGGATCCTCGTTGTCGTCGTCTACAAACAGAGAAATGTCCGAAACAGCACCGACTACCATTGCGTTACACGACACAAAATTTGCATAATAACGTCTAGACATGCCTCGTCATATCGTTTACGCATGATTGACGGAAGTGTATTGCCAACTTCACAGTCAGAGGTTTGACTTCGAAAGGTAGCTATGTTGGTGGAACAAACAATAGAATCATTTTGAAAGCTACAATACCAGACATGGCGGCAATGGCCTCACTTGCAAACCGAGAATACTTACTATGTACAGTACTCCTAACAAACGCACGCACGAATTTAAATATTATGTTTCCAGATCTTTAATTACTAAACTCTGCAACTATGCAATATGTACCTGTTTGACTCCTTTTTTGTCACCTTCACTGGCTTGGTTTCTGTTTTTCTTTACGAGGCCAGAACTTCTGACTCGTTCACTGAATTAAAAATAAAACAATGTTTTTATTACACAATTTTTGGAAAAATGTGTTCAATAAAATGTAGAAAAAATAAAAATTGTGTTTATTTCGTACTGTGGATATACGAAAACTAATGGTAAGTAAAATCGTTCAGCAGTTCTACAATTTAGAAAAGTTTGGAAATCTTCTTGCAGTTCAATAAATTGCTGGCGTTGTTGTAAGGAGAATTTAAGCTGCTCAGTCATCAAAGATGTCGTAACTTATAATTTTTTTTAAATAATAATAAGTTACGACATCTTTGATTACTATTATTAGCCTCCTTAACATTTTAAATCTCTTTAGCAATTTCATGAAAGCACAAAATCTCAGTTTTTTTGTCCTTATAGACAGGCTGATAAGATCATGGTCATTTCACTCCCACTTGAATGGTACTGGTTCCATAAACTTGCAAAAAAAGATATAGACCAATATTCCCCCATTGTACAGTTGTTTATTACATTGTATAATACATGATATCATCACAGTCGCGGCAAAAACGTGTGCACCAAAGTAATTAAGCATTTTTCGCGCACTTTCTTAACAGTCTAACCAAAATTATTTGCCAGACATGGAAAGTAAAAAACGCTTTCTACTTAGATAGAAAAAACAGTTTTTCTTCTGTTCACTCGTTTTCGTAAAAGGAATTCGGGAATTATAAATTAGTTTGTGAGGGGTCCTATGTCCTTAGAGTTCGTATTGCAAAATTTGGAGCTCGCTTCAGGGAACCAATCAGGAATGCTCCTTATGGGACCAGTTTGCCATAATAATAAATTTAAGAGATCATTATAGCGAAGGAGCCCAAAAAAGTGTGACTACTTTAAATTAATAATATAATTGTAATATTATTAATAATACATATCAGGACACATATCTTTCATGCAGCACAGGACTATCCAATCAGAAAGGACGAGGATAACCTCCTTATAATTGCTGTAAAATGTGTCATCTTGTGAGTGTAGATGTTGTTGCCACACTGACATTGTTAATCTTGTACATGCTAGTTATAAATCAGAGGTTTTATTCCTTCAGCTATTCTCCTTTTACTGCAAAATATTTGGATTGTATGGTACTGAAAAAACAAACCAAACAGACATATACAATGTACATGTACATACATTACCAAAAAGGATACCTAGATGCATAATTACGTATAAAAAATAAATAAATAAATAAACAACTTTATACAAGTGTCAGAGGATAAAAGCTAATACTCGCTAACCTTGTTGATGAAGTAGAGTTTAGTGGCTACTGTGTGAAGTCGCATGTGTTTCTTGAGCGTGTGCTGGTGACGGTATGTTTTCTTACACACTTCACAAGTATATGGTCGCTCTCCAGTGTGTATTCTATTATGTTGGATGACATTTTTCCTCATTGAAAAGCACTTCTCACACTGTGGACATTTGTAAGGTTTCTCTCCTGTGTGCATCCTGTAGTGAGCCCTCAGCCGCTTCTTGCATCCAAACGCTCTTTCGCACTTATCACACGGAAACGGCTTTTCCCCTGTGTGAGTTCTTTCATGAATTTTCAGATCAGAGTTCTGTATAAAACTCCACCCACATACTTGACATTTGAATGGTCTCTCCTCCAAGTGAGAATTCCCATGCCTCTTCAAGCTCGACAGCCTAGAAAACACTTTGTGGCATTGAGCACAACTCAAAAAGGCTTCTCGTTGCTGTGGGTTTTTGATGTGCCGACTGAGACTTGAAGGCACTGAGAAGGACTTGTTGCACTGCAGACATTTTAACTGCTTGCCATCCACCACATTATCTTTGGATGGAATGATTCTATGAGCAGTATTGGTTGACAAAGAAGCACTATCAAGATCACCTGGAACAAGTATTCCTGCCTCCTCTGCAATCATCACTGTCTCAACTCCAATTGAGGTAACAGTCTCAGATCCATAACTTGTCTTTTCAATGCTAGCATCAGGACTGGCTGACAAAATCAACAGTTCCAACTGCTCAGTATTGACGGTGTCCATGGGTTGTATTTGAAAACTTCTGTAAATCAAGAATTACTGGTACTTCATTCCTGAAGGATGAAAAACAAGTTTACAAATTAAATTGTTTGCGGACTGGTGACTAATATATAAATGGCAGTTACACATCTACTAGTAACTCTGGCTTCCATACAATGAAGCAACTGGGAGTATTTTAACCCAGTAATGTTGACGCACGTGTTTGAATTTTTATGCAAACCATGCATACATAATTTGTAATTGTCCCAGCTGCTGGTGGTACTGATCATGGCAAGAAAGTAAATTTTCAAACTCATTTGATATTCAAGCTGGTTTTTCAAGACAAATCAGTATTCAAGAAGTTATTTGCAAACTTTGACTCAGAAAACTGCTTTCACACGCTTCCAAATCACCATAAAAGCAAAGATAAACAACGTTTAAGTATTTTGAATTCATTTAAATAAATAAAGACAGCTCTAAATACCGATTTTAGGTAGATTAATGTTCACAATAGCAATAAAATGATTGTACTAAGAAATATGAATATCGCTGAATATCGTAGCGATCTGTGACCACATAAACAGAGGATGGTAAGCCTGTGCCTAAAATGGCTGTATGACTTCTCGTAGGAAAACGTCTCTAAGACTCTAAGAACAATTGTCTGTAGCTAAAAGACGGCGTTGCAGTTGAGTAATTCAATCTTGTTCATCAATCACATTATGATCGAACGTTCGAATGATTTTCATTTTAGAATCCTCGATGTTTTCCCATGGATCCTTTCCCATTCACTAATAGCGACCACTTTCAACCAGAGTGACAAACAACGAGTTTCCGCTTTGTTACAGGAACTAGAAACAAGAGATTCACTTTTAAAATAGAACAAGACTTACCCGCTTGGAGATAAAACGCCCAGATCACATGCCGCCATTTTTCCTTTCATAAATGTCCTATCCCAGAATTCCTTTAGCCTAGTACACGCCACGAGCGCCACGAAGTAACACGCACGCACACACGCACGCACGCACGCACGTACGTCGGCATCGCCTAAATATCTTTCCGGAAATTCCCCAAAAATGTTCTAAATATCTCGAAATTTTTTCGAATGTCTCGAAATTTCTCTAAATATCTTGTTATTTTTCTTATATCATGAAACTTTTGTTTTATTGAGTAAGTATTAAATATTAAAGATAGACTGAAAACTGCGCGCGCTCTGATTGGTTAAAAACCATGTTTATCAGAGTATATATCATAGAAAAGCGTGTTTTATCGTTTCGCGCGCGTAAATCTATATTTTAAAGCACATAAAGAAGCCAAAACCATGTATTATAATGTCATAAAACACTCCGGGAATTTTAGAACAGCTTGAGCTATATAGAAAACACTCGCCTGCGGCTCGTGTTTTCTATATTTCTCTCGTGTTCTCAAATTCCCGTCGTGTTTTATGACAGTATTGTACATGGTTTTGGCTTCTTTATTTGTAAACTCTCAATAAAAACAAAAGTTTCTTTAATGAACATGGCTAACATGATATGTACAATTACTTAAAATATTTCATTTTTTGTACACAGTCTCTACGTGTACAGCAATTGTGGACAGGCTACAAGTGGATAATGATATTGAAAGCAAAACATAAAATATTTACTCAGTTCACTTGTCCGTTCAAGGGGAAAACTGGCACTGAATTGAGTAAATTAGCTGTTGCAGTGTCAAGGAAACAAAGAAAAATACTGCATATAGCCTATAAGAAAATTCTAAATATCACCCAATATCATTTTTTTCTAAATTTCTTGAATTCTTCTAGATATCAGCTGGAGACTGCAACCATTCCTGGAAACTAAGGAAGTCTTTCCGAGAAAGCGACTAGTACTACCGATCGGGGTGGAGTGTGTATGGTGGGGGAGGGGGAGAGTCGCGGTGTACTGGAATGTATTCGTCGTTTACTAGCCTGAATTTCAGCCGCTTGCTCTGGTTAGGAGTATAACACGACCAGAGGATGCGGCTGAAATTCTGCCTGGTCATTTACTTTTACTTGTAAATGTGACCTCGCCGATTTATTTGTATAGGGTGGTGAAAGGGTCATTTTATCACCACTGAGCCTGCCAATACTTGTCAGCGGACAGCCAAACTTTTTCATTTTCGACATTTTTACCATGAGTTTTACGAGACAGTTTTTTTCTCCTTTTTGCTTTGGATCGATCATGAATTTTCCCACCAAAGGTGGCCTTAATGTGGAGCAACATTACAAAGAATTGTATGGCTCAATCGAACATTTAATCGCTGAAGCCAAGAATGGTAATACCACTGCCCAAGCAGACCTCGGTGTAGCTTATTCTGAGGGTGTTGAAAATTTTGTGGCGAAGGACTCTGAGAAAGCAATTGGATGGCTGAACACAGCCCAAGAAAATGGTTATAATCTTCCCTTCATCCTCGCAAAACTCGGTGAATACTGGATCGCAAAGGAACACCACAGCACCGACGAAAGGCGTACGAGATGTATCACAAGGCAGCAGAATTAGGATGCACTGATTCACAGCTCAATTTAGCAGAAATGTATCGGTGTGGAGTTGAAGGAGTTGTGAACGAAGACCTCAAAGAAGCGTTTAAATGGTACAAAAAGCCGCCGATGAAAGTTCAGTTGATGTTAATGCAGATTTGGGAGGAATCGGCCGACTTGTTGCAGGAACAATGAAAACAATGGGGAACGCACTCGTTGGTACAAACAAAAAGGCTCTGACACTTTTGTACAAGTATTACCTTGAAGGGGATTGTCCAGAGGGTCGACACAACCAACCAAAGCTGTTCATTATTTGACCAGAGCAGCTGAAGAGGCGATACTGAGGCACAACGGAAGCTAGGAGAAATATATTTGAGCGGAAGTTGTGAGCAGATCAAGGATGTGAAAAGGGCAAGGCGATGGTTGGGAAAAGCTGCTGCTTGTGGTGATGCTATGGCTAAACAGGTGAGTAGCGTGTATGGTGGCCTGTTGGGGCATGGTAGTGAACGTGAAACCTCTGGAAAACATAATCTAAAACAAAATTCTGGTGGATTTCTGAACAACGAAGATACCGCAAATACACAATTAATTTTACACCCTATTCCTCCCACAAATAAAGCCCCCTAAAATCTCAGAGGCCATTATCCTTCCAATTACATCCCCCCTCCCCCCCACTCCCACCCCCCCCCCCCCCCCCCCCCCCCCACCCCCCCCCCCCCACCCCCCCCCCCCCCCCCCCCCCCCCCCCCCCCCCCCCCCTCCCCCCCCCCCCCCCCCCCCCCCCCCCCCCCCCCCACCCCCCCTCCCCCACCCCCCCCCCCCCCCCCTCCCCCCCCCCCCCCCCCCCCCCCCCCCCCCCCCCCCCCCCCCCCCCCCTCCCCCCCCCCCCCCCCCCCCCCCCCCCCCCCCCCCCCCCCCCCCCACACACACACAACACACACACACGCACTTCTAAATAAAAAGCCCCCAGTTGTCCCTGTTGCCATGCGTGGGATGGTTCCAATAGTTTTTAATCTTTTACATACAGTACACACCTTGCCACTGTAAAAGGATGAATATGGACGAACTTAAGACTGCTTGAATGTATAATTTAATTCTGACCTGTGGCAAAACGTCATGAAAACCTGGCCTGTTCCAGGCTCTTGGATATTGAATTGGGGGACAAGGAGCAGGTGAGCAACATAAAAAACAAGGAGAACTGGGGAGAGAAAGGTTCCCCTTAGGTTCTTCCAAAAATCACTGGTGATTTTAAAATCAAAAATCAGTCATTTGATACAATCAAATTAAATTATTGCTGTGATGCCATATCAAGGCTGTCTAAATAATGATATCTGTATAAAAGTATATTGGGAACTGTTCAATAGCAGAAAACTTGATGCAGGACAATAATTCAAAAAATCCAGGGGATAAAGTTGCCGTGCAAGAGGTAAAAAAACAATGAAAATGGTTGACCCATTTGCCACGTGACTTGAAAAGAACTACAGAGGAACAAGATTCGCCGATGAAAGTTTTCGACACCAAACAGTCCTTTAGGGAGCCACTACCAGTCATAAAAAAGCAATGATCAACAACATGCTTTCAGTTTGTCGTATGTTTAAATGTGGCTACTTTTTTTGAATAATAAAGAACCCCAGTTACAGATGGTACCGTAGATACCGATTTTGAACCCAAATTTTGAGCAAAAAGTGTGGCTCATTGTACATGGAATTTTTTAGTAGGCCACTGGTTTGTTAGTTTTTTTTTAACTATTTTAGTGCTACCCTTTATAAATAAAGTCTCTCTAGTTATGGTACTGTTTTTTTTTTCCAGCTTCTTCAGCAGTGCACAAAGAGTGATGGCAAACTGGCATAATGCTTCAGAAATCAGTGACGAGGCTTTCAAACAATCATTTGGCATCATGACTGAGAAATTGGAGCAGAGATCTGAGGAGAATGTACACCCATTTGCGATTACTCAACCTGTTGCTTTTTCAGAAGAAATGCTAAGTCAGTACGATTGGTCCCCAACAGCAAAAAATTTACCTTCAAGCTTACAAACTGGTGAAAGAAGGCCTTATACGTCTTTACAAAAGTAAACTTTACAGATGGAACAGGAATTTCTCTCATAGCTTATGGATACTAACTCAGAGTTCTATTCTACAAGCATTTCCTGGGATTCAAAGTGTACTGTTACCCAAAATTTTTCAACTTTTGTGAGGAAAAGTTATCCAAAAATCCTTGCTTTTTTGAAGGGCTTCTTTTGTCTTTTGCTTTGCAAGGTTACAGATCGAAAGGAAAAAGTTTCTGAGGAAAACTAGCAAAAGTTGACAGCAAAAATGTTATGTGCCTATCAAACTTAATTTATTTTATTGAAAAGGGCTGAACCTGATAGCATTCCCCCAGAAGACCCCTTTAAGTTTGATAAGAAACTACAGCAGCTGGCTTCATGTTTTGTATAGTAAACTTAGCTGGAATATACACCATTGCAGAAGCTAATGAAAGTGCTGCTGAAGCTTTTGAGAATGGCCTAAAGTGTTGCCCATCTTACTATGAGGCCAAAAGGGGGTTTGGGTATACTTTAATGAAGCTTTATGTTTCAAAAGTGTTATGTAATTCTGAAGGAGATGTTGAAGAAGATGTACCCACAGAATTGCCACCAGCTAATAAACAAAGACCGCATGACAGAGAAATGTCAAAATATGATTCTTGGACTGTGGAGAAATGCGAGGACACTGCAGGGAAATTGCTGAAGGGCTATCCTTGTAGAGGCCCTCGCTGTCAAGAAAGATACCCAAATGTTTATTATTATCTTGCAAAGCTCATGTTAGTAGACAAAAAGATGGTGGAATTCAGAAAGTATTTTGAACTGGGCCAGGATGCTGAAGGAAAGAGACTTCCTTCTTTGAGCCTGTTGATCTACCATTAAAAGATTTCATTTCCCCATTCTACCAACTATTTGCTAATGTACAGCTACCCGGTTAGATGTGGAAAACAAGACTTGCATCAAGAAAGTCAAGGAGAGTGGACTTGAAATCCTGTGGCCGCTGTGGGAACCAAAAAATACTGCAGCAAGTAAGTATTCAACTACATTGGAAACGTATTCATGTTTATTATTTTGCTACAGCATTAACATTTTTGTGGGTTAGATTTTTACAGTAGTATAATGAAAGTTGAAAAACTTACATTCAAATTATTTTAGCCATCAACTTAACAAATTAAACAAAATTAATCCACTGTACAGAAAAAAATGGCAGCTGTACATTTTACCACAATACCTTGCGAACCTAACACAGCCAATATATAGGCACATACATTGTATAGAAAGCCATTAATATTTTTTCAAAATTCGTCCTGTACTAACAACATTGTGTATGCTAGGTTTGAAGTTTTGGCACTTTTCTGTGTTTTTATGAGCGTTTTTTAGGGTTTTTGTGCGCTAAGAATTATGGGTAAATATACCAGTCGCCATGTGGATTGAATATTAAAATGTGTATAGTCCCAAATTTCATAAAAAAAATTAATGATCAAAATGTGCTTTATGTGTATTACCATTACTATAAACTGTAAATATACATACATGTATTGGAATCTGTGGACACTCAAATCTATCATGCATTTTAAATTAAACTAAAGGCAAGAATGGCAGAAAATGTACCACTCCCCTTGTTGTTCGTTCTCAAGGTTTTTCTGCATTCTCCAGGTTTCCAGCCATTTTGTGAGCCCGCGCTCCTTGCCAGAGGAGAATGACAACCAGACTCCCAAAACGGCTGGAAATTGAGCCTAAGGTTTCCAGGCCTCAATCCACAGAAACCATCCCAAACAAATATTAATTCAGTCTGGTTTACATGAGTTAACTGCCATCTATGTTCTTCTCGCTGTTTCTAGAGATTGTCAAAAAGCAGAATTGGAAAAATCACAAAGTTTCCTGCACCGCTTCTAAAGGGACCCAAGGCAAAGAATGGACATACCTAAAGTTTGTGTACAGCTAATGATTGCAAACAGATTTCAGCTTGTAACATTACCCCGGAAGGGGACACTTCTGTATAAACAGTGACGGAGGTGATCATTCAGTTTTCCTGTATTGTAGGTTAGTTAGTTAGTTAGTTGCTTAATTTCAATTATGTACAGCGCCATTGAACCTATGGGAAATGGCGCTATATAAATTTATTATTATTATTATTATCATTGTACCTTTTGGGGGATAAATTTGTAATTTTGTACCACTTAGGGCACCTACATGTAAGTCTAAAATGACTACCGTTAGAGTTATCCTGGTATGTTTTAGGGTAATTAGCCCGTTAAAAAGATATGGCAGGAAGTAGTTTTGTTTTGTTTTAGAATGGTACCTTTTAGGGCCTCCACAGACTAGAGAGATAGTTGTCAACAACTATTTAGTTGTCGATCATAAAAAGTTGTCGATAACAAAAAAGCCAGTGTATGAAGCTAGTTATCGACACACTGGCTTTTTTGTTATCGACAATGTTTTATGATCGACAACTAAATAGTTATCGATAACAATTGGCCTAGTCTGTGGAGGCCCTAAGGGGTGAAAATGAATTTAAGTCACACCCACAAAACAAGATTTTGGTACATTTTAGGTTTTCCTATCAATTAAAAAAAGTAGATCCTTTATGATGAGAAAAAAGTTAAGTAATATCACAACTTTGGACTGGTGGACTGATTACGAATAATTTTCTAGAGAAACGATCCAAGATAAGGTATGATACCTGCATGTACAGTATGTTTATGTATTCAAAATACTACCTTTTGTACTAATATTTATCAAGAGGGCCTCAGTATCATCAAGCCATTCGTCTCGCTTACCCATGAGATATTGCATAGTAAAAAATATTATTAATAATTATACCCGGTTTGGTTTTCACACGAGAAGAGCTTTGCTTGTCGACTCATAACTCACACCTCGCGGCAAAACCCCAAAACTCGCAGCTTCTCGAGCGAAACAAACCCAAACAGGAACGCCTGCTCACAAGCTAAAAATATTATTCCCATAAGAACTGCTAAATAATATAGTTTGTTTGTTACCGAGAACAGGTCAGAATACTTTCATCTAGACTTAGTAAGATATTCGCTAGTACAGTATGTCTTGTTTCAATTATGTTATATAATATAATAATGCAAATATTCAATAAACTCCACTGGTTTCACTTTGTTTTGTTTTGGGACTATTCTGTAGTTTTAAGTTAAGATATTTTACTTTTGTAATAATATAATCCACGAGGGTGGTTACGAGAAAGTGTTTGGATAAAAAAGGAGACATGGGGGGGAGCATGAACTTCTACACATCCACCCCCTAATCCCCACGTCCCTACGGAAAGGAGTAACCAACCATGATGAGCCTTTATACTCTAAACATGACCAGTAACACGTGACCGGAACGTCAAACTAACTTTGATAAAACTTTGGTTGTATCATCTGCAAACAGCCTGATGAAACTTTTCATAACGAGAGGCAAGTTGCTGGAAAATGAGAAAACTGCCATTTATTGCGTAACAAAACTGAATTTTTTAGTGATTATACCAACTTCTGTTGCGATCATTTTTCTGATTCTGCATTAAGTAAAACCGTACATGTCATTCGCAAAAGGCCTTTACCACTCTTGATAAGGAGCCAAGTGATCGAGGAAAAATGTCAACTTCTCTCCTGGCTCAGAAAACATGGCCCAGAAAAAACACTTCTTGCCTGTAAATTTTTCATCTAGGAAAGCTCCAAGCACGCCGCATTCCATTATCACGTTGAAGATTTGTGGATTTTGAATGCGGCAGACTACGGTATGGCTTTGATTGTTAACAGCAAGCATCTGCAATGGGTGGCTATTGAAATGCTGTGTTTGAATCTTAACGATGAACTTCTCACGGCTTTCGCGTTTGAGTTTAGGGCCCTTTCTAATACCTTTCAGAAGAGACAGTGTCAACTGTTAGAGAATAGCGACTTCTAAGGGCGGAAACACAATGTCTCGTGCTTGGGTCTGTGTTTACGCTGGCATTCCTTGCAGCAATAAGAAGCAATGTGGCAATCGGGGCACTTCATGAGGCGCCCTACGTCATCACTTGAGCGACGGCAATACGTGCAGCCGCTGTAAAGTCGTTGAGCAACCTCTCTGGGATGATAAGTGCCTTCTTTGTTGTTAAACTCTTTGTTTCCGTCGAGAATAGGCGGATTTGAATAAAGCTCATTCTTTTCTCCCGGTGGAGCATAAAAAGAAGCATTAGGACTGAAAACCCTACTAACGCTTGGAAGACTGACGTTGAATGTTTGATACTGGATCCAAGGGCCACTATGATCTCGAATAATGTTTGACTCCAGGTGAAGCCGTCCAGAAAAATTCACGCCAATGTAAATGCCACCACATTTGTTGCCACTGAGGACATTTCTTTCTATGTGTGCTGACGTTTCGTGATCTGGCGAGGATCCCCCAGAATCCATTCTCAAATATCTTGTTGTTACTGATCACGAGCTGAGAATTAAGATCCAGGGAAAGCCCAAAGGGTCTGTTGTGATGAATATCGTTGTTTCGTATAACTATCTTGGTCGTGTTTTGCTGGGCAAGAATGCCTTCACGTTTATTTTCAAGATCTTGTTACCATCGATGTCACATTCCCCTGCATCTGGGCCAATCAAGACACCGTGATAACCACTGTCAAAGATCCTGTTTTCGGACGCAACAAGTTTCCCACCTTCTCTTGCTTCTAAACCACCCATATGGTTCCTGTACACGTCACATTTTCTGATCGATAATTGAGAACCTTTGCAACCAACTAGAACGCCGCCACCTCCACAGTCATAAATAGCACAGTTTTCAATCAGCCCAGAGCTCCCATACACAATCTGGACTCCCGGACGACCCCAATACCAGAAATTGACATTGGCTCTCCAAACTTGCCAGTCCGATCGCAAACTGGCTTTCCTAAAGATGCCGCTATGCACCCTGGACCACCGTTACATTCTGGAAGTCCTCACAACTTGTATCTCCTCCTGAAATCTCGCAATGGTTCAGGTGAATAGCCCCTTCCTTACCTGTGCAGGCCAGAGACGTGTTCCCTTTAGGAAAAACGATATTCTCAAAATAACACCTGGCACACACACACACAGTTTTGTGTACAGCTAATCACAACGGTCCTGGGTACTAGACCAACAATCTGCAGGTCAAAAAGGATAGTAAGGTAAGGTATATTATATTCCCCTTCATGTAATAGCATGGTTTCATTTTTTGTGCCGTCATCAAAGCAAATGCTAGTTGAGTTTCATTGGTTATTTCTCTAGTGCGTATTTCTGAGGCTTCTGGTAACATTGCACAAAACGTTTTGTCTCGGCGAAGATTGGGATCAAAATGAACGGCCACTGCCAAAGCTGCCCGTGCTTGCCCTTTTAGTTCCTGCCTAGATCCACTTTTGACAAGTTCTTGGAGAGCCCAAGCCTTGCGTTGCAGTGCCTTGCTGTAATAGGGTTTCAAAGAAAGACACTTCTCACAGTCATCTAGAGCATTCTGAGGCTGGCCAAGTTTCAAATGGCAAAGAGCCCTGTTACAGAACATCGATAGTCACTAGACGACAAACCAATGGCGCTGGAATAAAGTTCCAATGCCTCTTTAAAACTTGTTACTTTTTACTTCATGGTTTCCTTTTTCTCTGAGCTGGTTTGCTTCCTCCTCTCTTTCATTTTGAGACGAATCAGCTTCAGCCATGGCCGCCTCATCTTCTGGACGAGGTTGTCTCATACAACACGATATCAGCTTGTAGTCCCTGTCTGTCAGAGGCACATCAATAAAATAAGGCGGCAGGGTGGAATCTTCCCCAGAAGTCGACTTTTCAAGGTGTACAAGGAACTCCAGTTTCATCTCCTGCATTGCCTGGGCTTTGACTTTCTCTTGAGAAACACTGAAAAAATATCGCTGCTTCATTAAAAACACGAACGGTTCCATCTGTGTATAGCAAGGCATGGACGATTCTTTATGTTTCGCAGTAGAAGCTGTGCAGATGCTCCTGCAAATAGGTGGCGTGCGAGGCCAACTTTCCCCAAAGATGTAACGATGGAGGATTCTCGACACTAAAAAACAGCATCTTCGACGAAACTTTCGCATACCTCCGCTGGTGAACGTGTATTTGCTAATGCATGGTGAAGGACACGCACTGCACAAGATAGAACGCGTAACTCAGTCTGTTCTTTCTTCATCTCACTTCGAATCACTTCTTGCACCAGACGATGAACACTGAACGAATTCGTCCCATATCTTTGAAAAAGGGAAAACTTAGTAAGAAGCCCCACTATCTCGGCCTGGTACCATAGGTCATCGCTTACTGCTTCAGTATCGTTGACTTTGTTTAGCCCTTCATTGATCACTTCATAAGGAATATCGTCGGGACCAAGAAATGCAGAAACTTGCATCACAAGAGTAGGGTTTCACCGAGTTCCATTTCTTTTGAGATTTGACTAATGTGATCAAAATTCAACAGCCATGTAGTGTGGATAGCCAACCGCTCACGTGAGGTATTTTCCACCAGATTCCGAGCTTTATTCTTTTCAAGAGAAGCAGCCTTCTCTCTTTATATTTCTTCACATACTCTTTTATGGGCAGGTGACGGCATCGAATATGGCCGCGGCTTGATCAAGAGCTAAAGGAAGTCCACCAAGCTCTCTAACCAACTCGCCAATCTCTTTGTCGTCTCCACCAGCTACTTCAGTTCGCATTCGTACAAACTGAATACCTTCTTCCTTCGTCAAGCACTTCAACTCAATGCAAAAGTTTCCTTCGATTCCCGTTTCTTCTCCGATTTCTGTTGCTTCTCTTCTTGTGGTTATGATAATATGGCCACGTGCCGCTTGTTTCCAGTGCCCTGTGAGCAGCTTACGCATGTCGCTAGACATTTCTAGCTCGTCAAGATTGTCAACGACTAAGCACCATAGCTCTTCACGCTTCCTTAACCAGTCCAGGGTTCTTGACAAGGAATTAGAAAAATCTTTTTCAAAAGTTCCAATTTGGCGGGCCATGTCGCTGAGGGATATTTGAAAGAGATTGTTATTTTCGCCTGAAATCCAAAAAATACCACCAGGATATTCCTTCTTTTCTCTTTGTCGCCAGAGAAACTCGACAGCGAGGGAGGTTTTCCCTACACCCCCGAGACCACAAATAGCAGATTCAAACAAAGATTTTCGGTGTTTTTAAGTTGCGCTGCAATCATGGCGTCCAGCTCGGTTTCGCGACCACAAAAGCAATGATTGCGAATGCGGTACTTGAAAAATTTCAACATCGGCTGTTGCATTAAAATTACACTCTTCTAGAGCTTTAAGCCGAGAATCTAACTGATTTTGCCCAATTTCTAAGGTCTCTACCTTCGAGGTTAGACTACCCTGTTCGTCTTCTAAAGACGATACCGTTGACTCTAGGTCACTTTGCTTTCCCCCTAACAGACCAATGTTTTCTTCATTGGTATCTTGGCGTTTCTCTACTTTGGCTAAGTTGTTCGAAATATTTCCAATTTCACCTGACAAAGCTTGGTTTTTTTCTAATTGTTCCTTTCGCTCTGCCTCCATTCGACTCTCAATGTCGGTTATACGCTGATCAAATTTATTAATTTCTTCTGTGGTATCTTGAAGAGCTTCACTTATCTTCTTGGCTTCATCAGCACTCGATTTCGCGATGGCTTCCACGTCTTGTGTTAGTTTAGTAACCTCGACGCTAACAAGTTTCATCAAATCCTTATCCACTGGGCATCCCATGCACAGCGTCAAGCCTGCCAAGAAACACACATAATATATAATATACAGTGAACTCTCTTATATCCTCGGGACCAGCTCTAGCTGTTTGCCTTAGAGAGGTGTCCGCCTTACAGTGACGTGTGCTTTTGAGAGAGTTGGACTGTATGTGATAGATACAATATGAGCGGCAGATCTGTATGGGCATTTACAATGGTGCGTCGAAGGTGAGCCATTGTAAATGCCCATTACAGATATGACGCGAAGTGGAAGAGAAAGCCTGTCACTATAATTAAATCATATACTAACCTTGGTCTCCCAGTCACGAAGGTCATCAAGTTCTTTATCCTGATCGGCTTTTGGCAGCCCCAGTGAACGAACCAACGTTTCCATGAGCTGAAAGCTATTGTTGAATTCAGGCTCGGTCCAGTGGTCGAAGTTGCAATGGCCCCACTCATTTCTGACATGGAGCGCACATCCTTAGCATTAGTTTGAATGCGAGTGTGAAACACAGATGCATTCGCCAGCATCCCCAACACTGCTGACAGGTCGCACGTGTTATCAAACCCTGCAAACAGATAAGACAAAGGTGACGGACGTCGTTGTATTCAGTTCTCTCTTCTTTTTTAAACTGGGATGATCGTCGGAAATTTTAAAAGGAACTCCTTACAGGTAACAGAATCTTGCTTTGTGGTCGTGGTTACAATTCATTTTCACCCCTAAGAGGTACCAATTATCTAGCGTCAATAGGCCCGCAATGGGTGCAAAGACGCTAGATAATTGTCAATAGGCCCGAAAATACGTGCTAAGATGCTAGATAAATATTCTGAAAATATGTAGTTCAAAATTTTGGGGCCGCCGAATGAGATGCCAAAATCTTCAGGCACAGAGGAAAGTGCTTAAAATATAAACTGTTTATGCAGCTTATTTTGGCGGATTTTTGATGCTTTAAAATCAACTTCTTTGGTTCATATCAGAGGAGGTGTTTTCTGGGTTGGACCATGTCGGGGCTCTGTCTTATGACAGTCGAGTTACCCATACCTGTTATTAAACTAATTACAATTTACATCAAAGTTCATAAAATGTTCGGCTGTTGCCCATTGCCTGCAAGAATCACCTGCTAAATAAAAATAATGATAATGATTATCTACAATGATTATCTACAAGGTAGAAACATATTTTCTTACCTGTAAACTTGGCCATGCGTGGCTCAGGTAAAGTTTAGCCAGGTCGACTGCTGTTGTAACTCTGTAATCATATAAGGCGTTCCTTTCTCCTGAAACCGCACCCAGTTGTTATTGATGCTTCCATAGTTTAAATCAAAAGGTCCATCCTTCTTCATGTAAGTGGGATAAACCTGTGTATCGATTCCACTTGAGGTCTTTAATGATGCGTAGTGTTTGGTTATTTCTCGACCCGCAAAATCGCGGAGGACTGGTAAGAGAAGCCTGTTTAAGGTGATGCCAATCACAACCCATCTTTTCTGGTTGTTTGCGAGGTCAAAACTAGTGACTGGAATGATAACAGAGTTAGCAGGTTGAGAGCGAAGAACTTAAACCAGCTAGCAGACAGGGGTGAGTTAGCCTTCACTAAGAGTCCTATTTACATGGAGAAAAGTTGTCCCTGATAGGAGGGTTACCCTCCATACCGAGCCACCCTAGCGCGTTGGACTCCGGATCAACCAGTCCTGGCTATCATTGTGTTGTGCTCTTGACCAAGACACTTGACTCTCACATTGCCTCTCTCCACCTAGGAGTAAATGGGTGCCGGCGAATTGTCATGGAAACCTGACAAAATGCTGATGAGGGGAGCGATCCTCCTATACTAGTCGCTTCACACGGCCTTATAAGCCGCTAGGCTTGTAGATAGACTCTAGCTACATGTACTTACCAGGTCCAGCAGCAGCTGAGGAGCCAGTTAGAATTGTGGGTGCGGCAGCAGGTCCTAGAAATGTTGGCATGAATGGAATTGTTGTACTTGAGCCAGTTGCCATGGTGACCTAAAACATAACAGCTATGTTGAGAAGAAACTTACCAAGACAAAAAACCCTGGGGGGGGGGGGTACTCCCTCACATATGCTATATAGGTACGTGCCGCTGACAGGGTATGGTTTTTGGTCTGGAACAGGGTATACCAAAAGGCATTTTTTGGTCTGGAACAGGGTATCAGTTTCCCAGAAGTTGGCACGAAGATCGGTAATTGGATTAGTGTAGACAAAGTCTACGTTAGTCAGATGAAATGAAACATGTAGGAGTATTAAAGAAGCTTTACAACTACACATTCGCAGTGCTGCTTAGTAGTTTAGCCTTTTGGGTTATAAAGAAAATCGTTAAAAATCATCTGGAACAGGGGATCTTTTTTCAACATTTAGTCTGGAACAGGGTGGCAAAATTAGCGTTTTGTGGTCTGGTACAGGGTAAGGGTTTAATATAGCCCAGCGGCATATCCCTGCCCAATTTTTTTGGAGTAACCCCCCCCCCCCCCCCCCCTCCTCCCCCCGGGACAAAACCGTAAGAGTGGAACTACTAACATTTAATCTAGCTAGCTGCAGAGCATTTTGGGAGCGATTTTAGAATACCTGGCAACTTATTTACATATCGGCTGAACACTTATAGAACGAGGCATATAAAGACAAAAGGATCCATTCTTATTCAATGACATGCAAATAAGTTGCTGGGTATTCTACAATTTAGCCGCATTTTGGCATTATATCACATTCTACACCAAAAAACAGACATTTTTAACAAACTTTTAACAAATTCTGTCAAAAGAGTTCAGAGCCACCTTAAATTTTTGAAAAATAAGGTAGCTCTCAACGCATCATCAGAATTTTTTTTTAACTTGTAAGTTCAATGTATATTTCAAATTGATTACTAAGACATAAAATATCAAATGAAACACAAAGTGGGAGTTTATTCCTTGCAAAGTGAAACCACCAAGGCCAGCGTGCAAGGTTTATGATTTTGTCTACCCGAAAAAACTCAGGCAGGATTAAGTTTTGTGTCAGAGTTTTATGGTGTGTATAATAACACCATAAGAATCTGTTTCATACATAGCCAGCAAAGTTGCACAATGCAGACCACTGATCTTGGCTATGTCTCGATCGCGAGCAACACATATTATATAAACTTGAACAAAGGCCCTCTTTATAAGCACATGCTACGCATGGAAGCAATTCTTGAGTAGTCCTTCCTGTTTCTGTCTGCATTCTGACGGCAGTATTATCAAAGTCAGTGTTTAAAAAAAGGAGAAAGAAAAAGAAAAACCCCAGGCAGACTGGAACGCAGGCCACACCATTAGGCCACAAGTGCCCACACCACCATCCTCAGAAATAATTGGCAGACTGCAGCCCAGGGGAGTGGGGGGGGGGGGGGGGGGGTACTCAACAAAGTTTTAAAATGGGTCCAAACCCTTACCCTTTTATATACCATTTTTGACAGAAAAGGTACCCCTTTCACATACCTACAGTAGAAACACTGCATCCTTTTTCTATATTTGTCACTTGAGTAACTCCTTAAAATACTTGGATGAATCAGTCGTTAGGCGCGTCTGTTTGATTATATTTTGAAAGGCCCTTTATTTTTTATTCAAATACCTAAATGACAGTTTTTCCTATACTTCAACCTCCAGCCTGAAAACTGAAAGAGGTACCCCTTTCACGCGCGTCAGGCATATAGTCCATTATAGGGAGTACCGCCCCCCCCCCCCCCCCCCCCCCCCCCCCCCCCCCCCCCCCTGCAGTCAGTATGCAGAACTGAAAACCTCTACCCTTCCATCCCACAACCCGCAGTATCTTGCCTACGTTATAGGCGGAGACGCTTATTTCTAGTTTTAAACCATGTGCAACTCAGGCTTTTACCTGTCAATGATGTTCAATTTTTCAGACTTCGGGTTTCGACTGTGTGGTCCGCCATTTTGACTCGCGGTAGTCAATCATGTTTTTCTGCCGCGTGTACTGACCTTGTCAGCTAATTCGCTCCACTGTACTCCACTGTACTCACGATAAACGAAGTCGAATAAAACCTTTCGTACACTTATGGTTCTTATGACCGAAATGAAGAGCTATTCAATCTATTACCCCCGAAAATTGCATGTGAATAGTCGACCTTGGGTATACGTAGAGTAAGGAAAAATTTACTTGATATAAAGCTTACCTCCGCTTACCTCTCTTTAACAAAGATGTCAGGCACCACAAAGAAGGAGGATAAAAGTTGTTAATCGCATTTTAAACCAGTCAACTGCTTCAGAACATCACACGAAATCAGTCTTCAACGGCAAAACTCACAGAATAGACGAATATTATGATCTTCCCAACAGGTATTTTGGTTTCGGAGAACTCCCGGAACAAACACTGATCGATTCCGGGAAAAATGGAAATTCGGAACGGAATAGAGTGCCGGCTAGATTGAACGACGGAATGGGCCTTTTTTCCTTCGCGGAATATTAGTTTAGTTATCATTATAGCTATTTTAATGAAATAAGAAGAATGATAAGTTATGAGCAGGCTCTTTGGTAAAAAAAAGTCGTAACATTTGACAGGAGGCAGGACTCATGCATTTGCTGTACTTCCAATTTGGTTACGTTCCCAGGCTCTTTACCGTTAATCCAAATCCCGTTCCAAAGTTTCTTCCATTTCTCAGAAACTGAGGGAAAAGAAAATCATCATTTTTGCGCTTTTACTGTTCGTCGCAGGCATCTAAAAGCGAACAACATCAGGAATAGCCGGATTAATTCTTTTTATGCATAAAAGTTATCTGAAGGAGTTATAATACACCACGGAAAATTTGCAAATACAAGACCAACGGGGGTGGGGGTGGGTACTCCAATATCAAATATGGGTCAAAATTATTCCTGTTTTAGGCTAGAATTTCTAATAAATTAATTAATTGATAATTGAACGAACGAACGAACGAACGAACGAACTAAAATGGCGTTATTGTAACACGGTTTATTTACAGACTAGCCAATACCTTCGTGATCACATGGGCGTTGAAAACGTTCGAGGGAACACAAGCAATACGTCGACCTAAACGAACGTCAGAATATGTCGACGGTCTATGGGGCGCCAAATGTGACAAAAAAGATCATTACCCTTGTGATAAATCGTTCCTTGAAATATATATCACAACTCGTGATAAATACATTACTTTGCTTAATATATATATCACAACTTGTGATATATATATATATATATATAAGCTTACCACAAGCAAAATATTTTTTTTTGTCCGTCGTGATTATATA
>MU826363.1:1296074-1312590 GCA_029204205.1 Desmophyllum pertusum
GTTTCGTTATCTTAGAGTAACTAAGGGTTCGTTCCTGTCATTGGCAAACGTGTTGGTTACTCCTTTCCGTAGGGACCTGCGGGATTACGGGGTAGGTGTGCGGGTAGTATTTAATTTAGCAGTTCTTGTATGGGAATATTTTTTTTAGCTTAAATGTAATAATAATAAGAATAATAAAATAAGCAATAATAATCAACTTTATTTGGGGAGGGTGACACATAACAGTAATTCAACTGATCGAGCTCGTGGCCCTCCGTCCTAAAACTATATAATACAAATACAATTCAATATACCTAAATTATGGACAAGAATAATGAAATATCAGATAAAAATTAACAATATCAGATTAAAAATTGGCATTGCTAAAAATTACTCTAAAAATTACACATATCGGATTAAAATCTGGTAATGCGTAATTAAAAATCTACGAAGGATATAACTTACATTAAATTTAGACTAAAAATGATCCACTTCTTCGTAGCGTGAATAAAAATAACTTTTAAGATAATTAATTTCAGAAATAGTCCACTGATGTGACTTAGAAATCCCCCCAAAAAAATAGTCACTGCTTGCGAGGGAAGCTCCTCACTGTTTGGATTGCGAGTTTTTTGGTTTCGCGTGAGGTGTGGGTAATGAGCCAAACAAAACTCTTCTCGTGAAACCAAAACATGTTTTGTAAATTTTGTATATATTATCATTTTTAATTTTTATCTTTAATCCATGTAAAGGCGCATATTTGATCATTTAAATATGAAATTTGGGCTATATAAATTTTTTAATTATTATTAATTAATCTAATTATGAAAATTTGTTTCCTATGCAAGTAACAGAGTGAAACAGTGCTCACTGTAATGCAGGTATTGGATAACCTTATTGTGATCATCTTCAATAATCAGGTCTCACCTAAGTTAAAGGGGCTGTGTCCCGCTATTTTCAAAGCAATTCTGTTACAACTCAAACTAAACTTAAAATATATTGAACCAACCACAGCTACATGTTTTTAAACTATAGAAAAACATAAAACAAATACTATGAAGCCGCAATGAAGTGCGGATGGTCAAAATTGGACAAGATTTGAAACGGGATGCGAAAAAGGTTAATCTTGTAAAACGATCGGCCAGTCTTTTTTCATGTTAAGTACATTTGTGTGAAACAAGTGGTAAATAGATGACTTAGAAATGCTCTGTGCTTTTGTTATGTACACAAAGTGAGATTAGATCTTTGAATTTAATAAATCATTGACATGTTTGAGTTTATAGCTCGTAAAAAAGAATACAGGGAAGAATAGCAAAACTAGGCTAGCGTGACACCGCCCCTTTAATATGACTGGACTTGTTTCTCATCATAAAGGTTCTACTTTTGGATGGGGATTATCGTCAGAAATTTTGGAAGGAAATCCTTAAAGTCAGCAGAATCTTGCTTTGTGTGTGTGGCTCAAACTCATTTTCACCCCTAAGGTGGTACCAATTCTAAAACAAAACAAGACTACTTCCTGTCATTTTTTAACGGGCTTAGTATTAGAACCCTAACATATCTGAGATTGAGGCAGGTTTTACACTTCCAGGTTAGCTATGGTAACGTGCGTGCTACAGACTTGACGAGTAAAGTCTGCAGGGACGCACCAGCTAGTAATAAAAATAAATAAAAATAATGATATAAAACAGTTTAATCAAGTTTTGCTTGTAAATAGAAAATATAGAATCCCATATGCTGACTTCTATTACAGCTTCCGATTTCCAGTCGTTTTGGGAGTCCAGTTGTCCTCTGGAAAGGAGCGCAGGCTCGCATAGCTTATAGTTGGGAGCGACGCGAAAAGGACGCGGGAAGTGCAAATAGCGGCCGAGGGGATTGGGGCGAGGGGGTGAGAGAAGAGAACAGGTTTGAACAGGCTAGGGCTCACAGAACGGCTGGAAACCTGGAGAACCCAGAAAACCTTGAGAACCAACAACAAACTGTACTGGTTGGCACAACTAGCTCTAGGTTCACACATGTGCGGCAATGCTGTGCAGCTATGCACATGTGCGGAACATTTCTGTAATTCTTGCTCTTAATAAATGCATGATAGAAACAAAGTGTCTGCTTTTCTTTGTAACGTTGTTCCACGTTGATGGGAAAATTAATGGTCGATCCAAAGTAAAAAGGAGAGAAAAATGTCTCGTGAAATGACTGCTACGTTGTTGTGATTTCGTTCATACCTTTTAAAGGATAAATGGATATTAAAATATTTATCCATTCCCTGAATCGTTTGGCGAAATGACACTTCACCTTTTATGTGCTTTATTTCCAAAAGACGTCTTACAAATTCTAACCTTTTCAACAGGCTACTATTATTATCATCTATTATGTAGATTTTTTTAGAGGCTTTGCGACATAGCCTAGTGAATATATGGGACCTATGGGGCGCCAAATGTGACAAAAAGATCATTACCCTTGTGATAAATCGTTCCTTGAAATATATATCACAACTCGTGATAAATTACATTACTTTGCTTAATATATATCACAACTTGTAATATATATATAAGCTTACGTTTCACAAGCAAAATATTTTTTTTTGTCCGTCGTGATTATATAGATCACAATTCTGTCCGTGATATACATTACGCAAGAAGACTGGGTACGAAAGAAGTAGGAATGCCTGGTAATTTTTAGCTGTCATCATGGCGGAACGCTGAAGACAGCATCGAGACTTTTATACGCAATATACCGAGCCAGATTTCAGAAGCTCGTCCGCCAAATGTTTTTGTAAAATTGAAGGAACTAATAACTTGACCCCTTCTCATTAAATCTGCTTTTGCTTTCCCTTTCAAGACAGTTCTATCCTCAGGGTTACTCAGCAAAACTACCTCCCTTGTAAAGATAGCATGAGGCTGTGGTCGAGCAGTAGAAGTTACTCGTCGCGTTCTGCCGACGACCGCGGGAAACTGCTGCGCGCTCTTGACCTTGCTGTGTAGGTTCCAATGCCTGGTGAAAACGATGAAACAGCACCAGCCACCTCGCTGCTGCTGTCCAGCTGACGCTCCTCTGCGAAAAATTGCATTTAACTCTTTAATGGGAGAGGGGAAGGTTGTTCTGCTGCCAGCGGGTAAAGCATTGGCGATCGTGCCAGAACTCGGAGAAGTGGAACTTGTCATCGCACTCTGTTGGACCAAGTTGGAATTTCGATGTTTCACTCACACCGGTTAAAAGCGATCGAAACTGGGGGTAGTTTACCACATTCTCTACGACATTTTCGACGATACTTTTCTGCACTGTAGATCTGTCAGCCATTTTGGAGATCAGGCGATGTGCTTTTAGCTTTCCCGCGCCCGGTCAATTTCGTACCCAGTCTTCTTGCGTAATGTATATCACGGACAGAATTGTGATCTATATAATCACGACGGACAAAAAAAAATATTTTGCTTGTGAAACGTAAGCTTATATATATCACAAGTTGTGATATATATTTAAGGTTATTCCATCGAAATAGAAGTTACACTGGGAAAGTTTCTGAAACTTTCCCTAGTTAAACATTGTGATGTAATGTTTCAAAATATAGAATAAAAAGAATAGGTCACCAGCCTCGCGAAAGAGATATAATCGACTAAAAATCCCTCATAATTCCTTACAAAATCAACCAAAAACACGTATTTTTTCACGTTTAAGTGATTATTAATATTTCTGCACTGAGAATTGGTCTATACTCCTTGTATAGAAAGAAGATGATTACTAGACTTAAATATGCGAAAAAAATGATAGGTCACCACGCTCGTTTACGAGAAAACGATCGTTTACCTCTCTGGCGAGCATAGCCATAATGAAAAAGCCGCCATGTTTTTAATGTGCGCGCGCTAATTACGTGCGAAATGATGCGCAGAAAGGATGCGCCAGTGCAATACTAAGGAATGACCTTAAGCAAAGTAATGTATTTATCACGAGTTGTGATATATATTTCAAGGAACGATTTATCACAAGGGTAATGATCTTTTTTGTCACCAAATTGGAAGTACAGCAAATGCATGAGTCCTGGCTCCTGTCAAATGTTACGACTTTTTTTTTACCAAAGAGCCTGCTCGTAACTTATCATTCTTCTTATTTCATTAAAATAGCTATAATGATAACGAAGGAAATCAAAGGCTCCATGAGCCAGCTCAGGATGTAATTGTTATTAATGACATTCATTGAATGCAGTTGTTGGCCCTTCCCTGTGAAAAGCCTTATTATGAGGTATGAGAAATGGGGATTCCAGGCCAAATCTGACAAAAGGGGATTATTTTGATACAGTTTCCACTATTGCATACCAAAACACAATAACATTGAAATAATTATTGATGAGTATTATTTTAAAGTTCTGCTGGTTTGACTCTGGTATTTATGTAAATATGCACCTATCAATGAAGGATAGGGGCAGGCTGGGCATATACGGGGAATTTGACCTCCATTGCTCAATTATTTATAAATACAAAACGAAGTATACTTATAGGTAGATAATTTGCCCCAGGTGGGGGTGGGAGTTTGATCCGATTTGAAATGTAAGTAGAACAATCAAAATGTTTTGATCCCTGTGCTTCTCAGTTTACATGTAATATGGATGCTTGCATTTGTGTGCCAAGTAAAAACTAGGTTTTAGATGTGAAGGTGCATGTAGGCTTCTTAGTAGAAATATTAACCTACAGTTCATAAGTATGTGTAACAGAGGTAATGAAATGAATGTTTTGTGTTTATAGACTGATTTAGATGAAAAGGGAATTTATTCATACAATATAACTTAATATAACTATAGTAGAATTAAAGGCACTTGTGAGCCAGCTCGGGAATGTATTTGATATTTTGACATTAATTGAATGCATATGGCTCTTGTCTGTGAAACATGGGGATACATATTCCTATGGTTATGTTATCTGAGCAAGGAGTTATTTGACATATTTTGTACCACGAGTCAATAGTGAGTTACAACAGTTAAATGTTTTATAAGTTTCCCTCTTTAGAACAACAATAGTGTGTAGTTCATAAAGGGTCCTGATGGGGGTTAACTGATAGCTGATTGGTCAACATTTTAACTGTTAGCTGGTCTCCATTACCATCTCCACCCCTGGCAATTTGAAGATATGCCAATCAAACCTATTAAGTGGGCCACTGGGTTTGACTGTAATATATAATGTGCCCATTGGGGAATCTGATTTGACCCATTGTGGGGGTCCTAGGGTAGAGATTTTGTCAAAAAATTATTCTGAAAAGTTAAATGCCCCACATATGCCCCCCCCCCCCCTCCTTCGGGCTTAACAGTGGTAGGTACATGACATTTAATGCCCCACATATGCCCCCCTACCCCTCCCTCTGGCTTAACAGTGTAGGTTCATTACATTTTACAGTCCGACTACTGTGTAACCAGGGCCACCCAGACAAAGTTAACCAATCAAAAGTCAACGCATCCATCATAAGTTTCACAAGTGAACAAGTTTAAACTTTTAAAGTTGAAATTTCATTGTTCTGTACTTGACTTTTAATTGGCTCAAATCGAACATGTTGGAATGTATTCTTCCCATTCTGCCCTGTGATTGTCTGGGTGGCCCCGGTTACAGTAGTCGGACTGTAACTTGTTCATTTAATAATTAATTTTATAGCATAAAGTCTGAAGATGAAGGAGAGTAGCATTAAAGGCTGGAGTCCATACAAACACTGAGAAACACAGTTACGTGCATTAGCAGGACAATCAAAATGTTTTTTTCCTTGAGCTTGTCAGTTTATACAGACTCTTGCACTTGTGCTTGTGTGCCAAGCGAAAACCAGGCTTTAGATGTGAAGGTGCATGTAGGCTTCTTAGTAGAAATATTACGCTTCAGTTCATAAGTACTTGAAACAGAGGTAATGAATCCTTTGTCTTTTATATACGATAAGTTCATCCTGAGCTAAAACAAGTGCAAGTGTCCATATTACATGTAAACTGAGAAGCACAGGGATCAAAACATTGTTCTACTTGTATTTCAAATCGGATCAAACTCCCCCACCTTGGGCAAATTATAACTTAATAAAACTATAGTAGAAAAATCCATCAGAGAAATTTAAAATAATATGTGCTATTATAAACACAAGCCTCAGATGAAGCCTGCTTTTCTACACGGAAACTATGAATAAACTTCAGGTCTACACAATTAACAAGCAAAAAGGTTTTGCAGCCAAAATATTTAAGCTTATTCAAATACCTGTTTAAGTTTAAGCTATCGATCGATCGATCGATCATTCCTAAAATATTCCCTGCTGGAACCGTCGGTGCTTCAGTGAAGTTGTATAAACTCCTTGATTCATCTCCAAATTTTGTCGATGTACAACATGATGTAAATTCGTGACCAGGGCCGTAGCTAGAATTTTTTGAATGGGGGGGGGGGGGGGGGCAATGAAGCGAGTGCCGAAGGCGCGAGCCGCTAGGGGGTCTGGGGACATGCCCCTCAGAAAATTTTGAAATCTAGAGGCTCGGAAATGCTATTTTCGGCATTCTCCATGAGATATTTTGTCAAAAAATCAATCTCGATCAAGTGTAAAATGACAGGTATTTTTGGCTTACAGCAATATTTCCGAGGTTTTGTTAACTTGATACATACCGTATATCGGCCTTAGTACACTAAACATTTTATTAGTCTATTTCGTGTGTAAAAGATGTCTCCAGTTGGATTTCCGCTCCAAAATATATTTCTCAATCAATCGTAAATGTTCAAGTTAGTATGGTACCGGACAGTCAAAATATAACTACTTACTTAGTTACCTAAGAAGTAAGAAGTTCTCGCCTCTTCGTTCCCCATCATCTTGATTTAATATGCCGAGCAAAATCTGGGGAGAGTACCAAGCCTTTGAAATGTTCAATCTTGTTTTTGAAAGACCTCGGCATATATTTTTATCAAGAAGGCGGCTGTTTGAACGCGAAAAAAACATACGCAGTTTTCGTTTTTCAGAAAGCATTACCCATTCTTGGGGGGGCAACTGCCCCCCTTGCCCCCCCGCTAGCTACGGCCCTGGTGACAGAAGCATTTCTCAAACCGAGGAACGAAGGAATTGCAGAATTTATCCGTTTGTTGGCATCGGAATTCCTAAAAGGTCTATCTTTAAATGTTATAAGACGAGAGAAATAGAGATACCGTCCTGAAAATCGGAAGCAATCCGCCATTTTTTTCGCTGTGGCAATCGGACCCCCAATAACTACCAAATATTGCGCCCGCAATGTTGTTTAGTGTTGTGATTTTTCAAGCATTATGCACTGGTCAGCGGAATTACCAAGAAAAGTTTACACCTATAAACACCTATAAACACCTATAAACTAACAAATTTTTCCAAACCATAACGATAAGCTCATCCTGAGCTAAAAAGGCCCATTCCGTCGTTCAATCTAGCCGGCACTCCATTCCGTTCCTGAATTTCCATTTTTTCCCGGAATCGATCAGTGTTCTTCCGGGAGTTCTCCGAAACCCAAAATACCTGTTGGGAAGTCGTCTATTCTGTGAGTTTTGCCGTTGAAGACTGATTTCGTGTGATGTTCTGAAGCAGTTGACTGGTTTAAAATGCGGTTAACAACTTAATCATCCTTTCTTGTGGTGCCTGATCGACATCTTAAAGAGAGGTAAGCCTTATCAAGTATGTTTCCTTGTACTGTACCCAATGTCGACTATTCGCATGCAATTTTCGGGGTAATAGATTGAATACTGCTCTTCATTTCGGTCATAAGGACCATAAGTGTACGAAAGGTTTTATTCGACTTCGTTTATCGTGAGTACAGTGGAGTACAGTGGAGCGAATTAGCTGACAAGGCCAGTACACGCGGCAGAAAAACATCGATGACTTCCGCGAGTCAAAATGGCGGACCACACAGTCGAAACCCGAAGTCTGAAAAATTGAACATCATTGACAAGTAAAAGCCTGAGTTGCACATGGTTAAAACTAGAAATAAGCGTCTCCGCCTATAACGTAGGGAAGATACTGGGTTGGGTGCATTTTGGGATGGAAGGGTAGAGGTTTTCAGTTCTGCCGTACTGACTGCAGTCCCCCCCCCGGGGGGGGGGGGGGGTACTCCCTATAATGGACTACCTTATTATAGGAAATTAACGCCCGTGTTAATTAAGGTATTTGAAATTAAACGCGACTTAAATTAACGCGAATTTTTAAAACTCGCGTTAATTTCATGGAGCGTTAATTTCCTATAAT
Organism: Desmophyllum pertusum; assembly: GCA_029204205.1. Lineage (NCBI taxonomy): Eukaryota > Metazoa > Cnidaria > Anthozoa > Scleractinia > Caryophylliidae > Desmophyllum > Desmophyllum pertusum. The sequence goes on from MU826363.1 coordinate 1,304,244, forward strand.
AAGGTATATGCCTGACGCGCGTGAAAGGGGTACCTCTTTCAGTTTTCAGGCTGGAGGTTGAAGTATAGGAAAAAACTGTCATTTAGGTATTTAAATAAAAAAATAAAGGGCCTTTCAAAATATAATCAAACAGACATGCCTAACGGCTGATTCATCCAAGTATTTTAAGGAGTTACTCAAGTGACAAATATAGAAAAAGGATGCAGTGTTTCTACTGTAGGTATGTGAAAGGGGTACCTTTTCTGTCAAAAATGGTATATAAAAGAGTATGGGTTTGGACCTCGGGGCGGAGCCTCTCCTTCCCATTTAAAAACTTTGTTGAGTACCCCTCCCTGGGCTGTAGTCTGCCAATTATTTCTGAGGATGGTGTCTGGGCAGACCACAAAATGATAATTTTGCCACCCTGTTCCAGACTAAATGTTGAATAAAGATACCCTGTTCCAGATGATTTTTTAACGAAATTCTTTCTAACCCAAAAGGCTAAACTACTAAGCAGCACTGCGAATGTGTAGTTGTAAAGCTTCTTTAATACTCCTACATGTTTCGTTTCATCTTACTAACGTATCTACCCTATTCCAATTACTGATCCTCGTGCCAATTTCTGGGAAACTGATACCCTGTTCCAGACCAAAAAATGCCTTTTGGTATACCCTGTTCCAGACCAAAATGCTCAAAAACCATACCCTGTCCAGCGGCACGTACCTATATAGCATGTATAATTTAGTAACCCCCCCCCAGGGTTTTGTCTTAGTAAGTTTATTCTCAACAGAGCTGTTATGTTTTAGGTCACCATGGCAACTGGCTCAAGTTACAACAATTCCATTCATGCCATTTCCAGGACCTGCTGCTGCACCCACAATTCTAACTGGCCCCTCAGCTGCTGCTGGACCTGGTAAGTACATGTAGCTTGAGTCTGTCTACATGCCTAGCGGCTTATAAGGCACAGTGTGAAGCGACTAGTATAGGAGGATCGCTCCCCCCGTCAGCATTTTTGTCAGGTTTCCATGACAATTCGCCGGCACACATTTACTCCTAGGTGGAGAGATCTAGAGACAATGTGAGAGTCAAGTGTCTTGGCCAAAAGCACAACACAATGATAGCCAGGACTGGTTGATCCGGAGTCCAACGCGCTAGGGTGGCTCGGTATGGAGGGGCAACCCTCCTATCAGGGACAACTTTTCTCCATGTAAATAGGCCCTTAGTGAAGGCTAACTCACCCCTCTCTGCTAGCTGGTTTAAGTTCTTCGCACTCAACCTGCTAACTCTGTTATCATTCCAGTCACTAGTTTTGACCTCGCAAACAACCAGAAAAGATGGGTTGTGATTGGCATCACCTTAAACAGGCTTCTCTTACCAGTCCTCCGCGATTTTTCCGGTCGAGAAATAACCAAACACTACGCATCATTAAAGCCCTCAAGTGGAATCGATACACAGGCTTATCCCACTTACATGAAGAAGGATGGACCTTTTGATTTTAAACTATGGAAGCATCAATAGCAACTTGGCAAGATTCAAGAGAAAGGGACGCTTATATGATTACAGAGTTACGACAGCAGTCGACCTGGCTAAACTTTACCTTTGAGCCACACATGGCCAAGTTTACAGGTGAGAAAATATGTTTCCACCTTGTAGATAATCATTTAGCAGGTGATTTTTGCAGGCAACAGGCAATTCGTTGGGATTCTCCATATATAGCCTATACAGGGATGTGCCGCCCAATAGGGTATGGATTTTGACCTAGATTAATAAACAGGTATGGGTTTTTAACTCGATGGTGTCATAGACAGCGTACATTTGTACGTGGGTGCCCCGACATTTTCTGCAGGCCCAGCTGCTGTCCGACCTTGCGTCTGACAAAAATGATATCCAATGTCAATAAAAGATCACTGTCAGGAATCAAATGCACAAAAACATGTCATAAACAGGGTAGAGGAAATGCGAATTTTTTGTCACATTTAACAGGGTCAAGGTTTGACATCCTGGGCGGCACACCTCTCCTTAAACTTGGTTGAGTACCTCTCCTCACTTGGAACACATGTCTTTTCAGAATATTATCTAGCATCTTAGCAGGTATTTCGGGCCTATTGACGCTTTTCGCTAATTTATCTAGCGTCTTACTGTCTTTGTGCCCATTGCGGGCCTATTGACGCTAGATAATTGGTATCTCTTAGGGGTGAAAATGAATTGTACTACGCCCACAAAGCAATATTCTGTTACCTGTTAGTGTAAGGGGTTCCTTTTAAAATTTCTGACGATCATCCCAGTTTAAAAAAGAAGAGAGAACTGAATACAACGACGTCCGTCACCTTTGTCTTGCCTGTTTGTAGGGTTTGATAACACTTGTGACCTGTCAGCAGTGTTGGGGATGCTGGCGAATGCATCTGTGTTTCACACTCGCATTCAAACCAATGCTAAGGATGTGCGCTCCCAAGTCAGAAATGAGTGGGGCCATTGCAACTTCGACCACTGGACCGAGCCTGAATTCAACAATAGCTTTCAGCTCATGGAAACGTTGGTTCGTTCACTGGGGCTGCCAAAAGCCGATCAGGATAAAGAACTTGCTGACCTTCGTGACTGGGAGACCAAAGGTTAGTAGATGATTTAATTATATGGACAGGCTTTCTCTTCCACTTGTTAGTCGCCGGTCATATAATCGATATTTCTCTCGCTGAATAGATTTACATACCACAAATACCGGTTAAGCCTGGCGTATAGGTCCATCTGCCCGCTAACAAAAAATGTTCTCGCAGCCGTTATTTGCGTTGGGACACAAATTCATTCATTCTCTTCTCACAACCAAAAACAACAGATTTATGAAACAAAACTCATGGTAAATAGTGATATCAAAGTTAGATTTAATAATTTTTAAATCAAATCAATTTTGACGTGTTGGTGTTATGGGTACAAGTGTGTAATTATATTTATGAAATAAAAAAGATACTACGCGCACTCTGATTGGCTCAAAGCCATATGCCATAACTCTATGGAAACATACAAAATTGCCTGCGGCTCGTTTTTCCACAGCATTTCACATTCTCCCAAACTTCACTCGTGTTACCATAACTCTATGGAAACACGGACAACGTTTTCTATTTGTTATATACAGTCCAACTCTCTCAAAGCGGATATCACTGTAAGGCGGACTCCTCTCCAAGGCAGACAGCAAGAGCTGGTCCCGAGGATATGAAAGAGTTCACTGTATATTGTATAATGATGTGTGTTTCTTGGCAGGCTTGACGCTGTGCATGGGATGCCCAGTGGATAAGGATTTGATGAACCTTGTTAGCGTCGAGGTTACTAAACTAACACAAGACGTGGAAGCCATCGCGAAATCGAGTGCTGATGAAGCCAAGAAGATAAGTGAAGCTCTTCAAGATACCACAGAAGAAATTAATAAATTTGATCAGCGTATAACCGACATTGAGAGTCGAATGGAGGCAGAGCGAAAAGAACAATTAGAAAAAAACCCAAGCTTTGTCAGGTGAAATTGGAAATATTTCGAACAACTTAGCCAAAGTGAGAAACGCCAAGATTACCAATGAAGAAAACATTGGTCTGTTAGGGGGAAAGCAAAGTGACCTAGAGTCAACGATATCGTCTTTAGAAGACGAACAGGGTAGTCTAACTTCGAAGGTAGATACTTTAGATTCTCGGCTTAAAGCTCTAGAAGAGGGTAATTTTAATGCAACAGCCTGATGTTGAAATTTTTCAAGTACCCAGTCGCAATCATTGCTTTTGTGGTCGCGAAACCGAGCTGGACGCCATTGCAGCCACAACTTAAAAACACCGAAAATCGTTGTTTTGAATCTGCTATTTGTGGTCTCGGGGGTGTAGGGAAAACCTCCCTCGCTGTCGAGTTTCTCTGGCGACAAAGAGAGAAAGGAGGAATATCCTGGTGGTATTTTTTGGATTTCAGGCGAAAATAACAATCTCTTTCAAATATCCCTCAGCGACATGGCCCGCCAAATTGGAACTTTTGAAAAAGATTTTTCTAATTCCTTGTCAAGAACCCTGGACTGGTGAAGGAAGCGTGAAGAGCTATGGTGCTTAGTCGTTGACAATCTTGACGAGCTAGAAATGTCTAGCGACATGCGTAAGCTGCTCACAGGGCACTGGAAAACAAGCGGCACGTGGCCATATTATCATAACCACAAGAAGAGAAGCAACAGAAATCGGAGAAGAAACGGGAATCGAAGGAAACTTTTGCATTGAGTTGAAGTGCTTGACGAAGGAAGAAGGTATTCAGTTTGTACGAATGCGAACTGAAGTAGCTGGTGGAGACGACAAAGAGATTGGCGAGTTGGTTAGAGAGCTTGGTGGACTTCCTTTAGCTCTTGATCAAGCCGCAGCCCATATTCGATGCCGTCACCTGCCCATAAAAGAGTATGTGAAGAAATATAGAGAGAGAAGGCTGCTTCTCTTGAAGATGAATAAAGCTCGGAATCTGGTGGAAAATACCTCACGTGAGCGGTTGGCAATCCACACTACATGGCTGTTGAATTTTGAACATATTAGTCAAATCTCAAAAGACATGGACCTCGGTGAAACCCCTACTCTTGTGATGCAAGTTCTGCATTTCTTGGTCCCGACGATATTCCCTATGAAGTGATCAATGAAGGGCTAAACAAAGTAAACGATTCTGAAGCAGTAAGCGATGACCTGTGGTACCAGGCCGATATAGTGGGGCTTCTTACTAAGTTTTCTTTTTTCAAAGTATATGGGACGAATTCGTTCAGTGTTCATCGTCTGGTGCAAGAAGTGATTCGAAGTGAGATGAAGAAAAGAACAGACCGAGTTACAAGTTCTTTCTTGTGCAGTGCGTGTCCTTCGCCCATGCATTAGCAAATACACGTTCACCAGCGGAGGTATGCGAAAGTTTTGTGGAAGATGCTGTTTTTAGTGTTGAGAATCCTCCATCGTTACATCTTTGGGGAAAGTTGGCCTCCCACGCCACTTATTTGCAGGAGCATCTCCACAGACTTCTCTACGAAACACAAAGAATCGGTCCATACCTTGCTATACACAGATGGAACTGTGCGTGTTTTTAATGAAGCAAGCGATATTTTTCAGTGTTTCTCAAGAGAAAGTCAAAGCCCAGGCAATGCAGGAGATGAAACTGGAGTTCCTTGTCCACCTTGAAAAGTCGACTTCTGGGGAAGATTCCACCCTGCCGCCTTATTTTATTGATGTGCCTCTGACAGACAGGGACTACAAGCTGATATCGTGTTGTATGAGACAACCTCGTCCAGAAGATGAGGCGGCACATGGCTGAAGCAGATTCGTCCACTAAATGAAAGAGAGGAGGAAGCCAACCAGCTCAGAGAAAAAGGAAACCACGAAGTAAAAAGTAACAACTTTAAAGAAGCATTGGAACTCTATTCCAGCGCCATTGGTTTGTCGTCTAGTGACTATCGACTGTTCTCTAACAGGGCTCTTTGCCATTTGAAACTTGGCCAGCCACAGGATGCTCTAGATGACTGTGAGAAGTGTCTTTCTTTGAAACCCTATTACAGCAAGGCACTGCAACGCAGGCTTGGGCTCTCCATGAACTTGTCAAAAGTGGATCTAGGAATGAACTAAAAGGGCAAGCACGGGCAGCTTTGGGCAGTGGCCGTTCATTTTGATCCCAATCTTCGCTGTGAGAAAACGTTTTGTGCCAAGGTTACCAGAAACCACAGAAATTCGTCACTAGAGAAATAACCAATGAAAACTCAACTGGAATGTGCTTTGATGGCCACACAAAAAAAATGAAACCATGCTATTACAATGAAGGGGAATATAATGTCCCTCCCGTCAGATTGGTATTTTTTCTGACCTGCAGATTGTTGGTCTAGGACCCAGGACCGTTGTGAGAGGCTGTACTGAAAAACTGTATTGTTGAAGATGCCAATTGTTATTTTGAGAATATCGTTTTTCCTAAAGGAAACACGTCTCTCGGTCTGCGCAGGCAAGGAAGGAGCTTATTCACCTGAACCATTGCGAGATTTCAGGAGGAGATGCAGGTTGTCAGGACTATCCAGAATGTAACGGAGGCCCAGGATTGCGTAGCAGCATCTTTAGGAAAAGCCAGTTTGTGATCGGACTGGTAAGTTTGTGAGAGCCAATGTCAATTTCTGGTATTGGTGGTCGTGCAGGCGTCCAGATTGTGTATGGGAGCCTCTGGACTGATTGAAAACTGTGCTATTCACGACTGTGGAGGTGGTGGCGTTCTTGTTGCCCTCCAAGGTTCTCAATCATCGATCAGAAAGTGTGACGTGTACAGGAGCCATATAGGTTTAGAAGCAAGAGAAGGTGGGAAACTTGTTGCGTCCGAAAACAGGATCTTTGGACAGTGGTTTTCACGGTGTCATTATTCACCAAGATGCAGGGGAATGTGACATCGATGGAAACAAGATCTTTGAAAAATAAACGAGAAGGCATTCTTGCCCAGCGAAACACGACCAAGATAGTCATACGAAACAACGATATTCATCACAACAGAGCCTTTGGGCTTTCCCTGGATCTTAATTCTCAACTCGTGATCAGTAACAACAAGATATTTGAGAATGGATTCTGGGGGATCCTTGCCAGAACACGAACGTCAGCACATATAGAAAAAAAATATCCTCAGTGGCAACAAATGTGGTGGCATTTACATTTGTGTGAATTTTTCTGGACGGCTTCACCTGGAGTCCAAACATTGTTCGAGATCATAGTGGCCCTTGGATCCAGTGTCAAACATTAAACGTCAGTCTTTCAGGCGGCTTCGTTAGTAGGGTTTTCAGTCCTAATGCTCTTTTTTATGCTCCACCGGGAGAAAAGAATGAGCTTTATTCAAATCCACCTATTCTCGACAGAAACAAAGAGTTTAACAATAAAGAAGGCACTTGTCATCCCAGAGAGGTTGCTCAACGACTTTACAGCGGCTGCACGTATTGCCGTCGCCTCAAGTGATGACGTAGGGTGCCTCATGAAGTGCCCCCTTTGCCACATTGCTTCTTATTGCTGCCAAGAATGCCAGCGTAACCACAGACCCAAACACGAGACATTATGTTTAGCCCTTAAAAGTCGCTATTCTCAAACAGTTGACACTGTCTCTTCAAAAGGTATTGGAAAGGGCCCTAAACTCAAGCGCGACAGCAGTGAGAAGTTCATCGTTAAGATTCAAACACAGGATTTAAATAGCCACCCATTGCAGATGCTTGCTGTTAACAATCAAAGCCATACCATAGTCTGCCGCATTCAAAGTCCACAAATCTTCAACGTGATAATGGAATGTGGTGTGCTTGAAGCTTTCCTAGATGAAAAATTTACAGGCAAGAAGTGTTTTTCTGGGCCATGTTTTCCAAGCCAGGAGAGAGGTTGACATTTTTCCTCGATCACTTGGCTCCTTATCAAGAGTGGTAAAGGCCTTTGCAAATGACATGTACGGTTTTACTAATGCAGAAGCAGCAAAATTATCGCAACAGAAGTTGGTTTAATCAATGCGTAGCAAAAACGCAGTTTTGTTGCCCGATATAAAGGGCAGTTTTATCCGGCATTGTTGTGATTCATTGACACTTTTTCCAGCGGGAACTTGCCTCCGTTATGAAAAGTTTCATCAGGCTGGTTGCAATGCAAACCTAAAGGTTTTTATCGTTTTCAAAGTTTATCTAAAAGTTGACCGCTCTGCACGTTTCGCGCGCAGTGTTCTCTGGTTATCCTTAGAGTAATGTAGTGTTTGGATAAAAAAAAATGAGACGGAGTGGGGGCGGGGGGGGGGGCGGTTTTTTCCCCCACTCCCCCCTTCGCCCCCTCCCCCCTTCCCCCCCCTCTTTTCCTTCTTTCAAAATATGAAACTCCCGCACATCTACCCCGTAATCCCGCGTTCCCTACGGAACGGCCAATGACAGGGACGAGTGATTATAATACCTTCATTACTAAAACAAGCGCATTTTATTATGTCACAAATGACGTTAACATACGAGGTTGGCCAGTTTACAACTCTGAGTTACGGCCACGGTTTTGTTCTAAACCCTGCTCTTAAATCATTGTTTATTAATTATTTCGACCCAAACTCTCGTAACGACCTCGTGCTCGCGTCATATTATTACAAAAGTAAACATACTTAACTAACTAATAAAACTGCATGGAATAGTCCAAAGACAAAACATTGTGAAACCGTTACAGGAAAAGATTGTGACTGCGTTACATTTACTCATAATTATTAGCGCCCACGAAAACCCTACAAAACGACTCAGAAAAAACACGCACTGAAAAGTTGCTAAAAACTTCAAAACTAGTATACATCGTATGCTATGTATTGTATGTTATGTATGTATGATTTATGTATGTGATGTAATGTCATGTAGGTATGTAATGTATGTAT
>MU826363.1:1313090-1387493 GCA_029204205.1 Desmophyllum pertusum
CATCCTGATCCATATTTAAATAGTTGTGTGTAATCTTGAGAAAATAAACCCTGCTTCTAGGATTGATTGAGTGGTTAATTGATTGATTGATTGATTGATTGATCGATCCAATCGATCGATCGATGATGATGAAAATGGACCTAAATACTTAACGGACACTATAATTAAACATAATGCCCACCAGAAAACTTTGCTCAGCCACTAAAGAAACTGTTAGTAGTCCCCTAAGTACAATCTTGAAACTTATGGAAAGCGCGCTTTTTTCAGTAATTGCACCTATACTTTGGAATAATTTACCTGACCATATTAGAACCATATCATGCCCTAAGTACCTTTAAAAGTAGAGTTAAGACTTTTTTTATTAATCGTTTCCTTTTTAAATCTTTGCTTTCCTTATAATTATCGTTTTTATAATAGTAAATTATCATATCAGTAAAGTAATTGTTTATTTGTTTATGATAAGTAGTTTTGTTAAGCGCTGTTGGTTTTTTAGTTAGAAACGGCGCTATATAAATAAAGATTATTATTATTATTATTAAAATCAAACTATGATAACCGGTAACATAACCGCCCAGGGGGGGTGGGGGGTGGGGGGGGGGGGGGGGGGAGAGGTACTCAACCCAAGTTTTAAGTAGAGGTGTGCCGCCAGGATGTCAAACCTTGACCCTGTTAAATGTGACAAAAAATTTGCATTTCCTCTACCCTGTTTTATGACATGTTTTTTGTGCCATTTGATTCCTGACAGTGATCTTTATTGACCATCGGATATCATTTTTGTCAGACGCAAGGTCGGACAGCAGCTGGGCCTGCAGAAAATGTCGGGGCCACCCACGTAAAACGCTGTCTTATGACACTGTCGAGTTAAAAACCCATACCTGTTTATTAATCCTAGGTCGAAAATCCATACCCTATTGGGCAGCACATCCCGTATAGGCTATGTATGGGAGAATCCCAACGAATTGCCTGTTGCCTGCAAGAATCACCTGCCTAAATGATTATCTACAAGGTGGAAACATTTTCTTACCTGTAAACTTGGCCATGCCGTGGCCTCCAGGTAAAGCTTAGCCAGGTCGACTGCTGTTGTAACTCTGTAATCATATAAGTGCAGCCCCTTTCTCTTGAACCTTGCCAAGTTGTTATTGATGCTTCCATAGTTTAAATCAAAAGTTCCATCCCGCTTTCGTGTAAGGGGGATAAACCTGTGTATCGATTCCACTTGAGGTCTTTAATGATGCGTAGTGTTTGGTTATTTCTCGACCGGCAAAATCGCGGAGGACTGGTAAGAGAAGCCTGTTTAAGGTGATGCCAATCACAACCATCTTTTCTGGTTGTTTGCGAAGGTCAAAACTAGTGACTGGAATGATAACAGAGTTAGCAGGTTTAGTGCGAAGAACTTAAACCAGCTAGCAGACAGGGGTGAGTTAGCCTTCACTAAGGGCCTATTTTACATGGAGAAAAGTTGTCCCTGATAGGAGGGTTGCCTTCCATACCGAGCCACCCTAGCGCGTTGGATCAACCAGTCCTGGCTATCATTGTGTTGTGCTCTTGGCCAAGACACTTGACTCTCACATTGTCTCTCTCCACCTAGGAGAAAATTGGGTGCCGGCGAATTGTCATGGAAACCTGACAAAAATGCTGACGGGGGGGAGCGATCCTCCTATACTAGTCGCTTCACACTGGCCTGATAAGCCGCTAGGCTTGTAGACAGACTCTAGCTACATGTACTTACCAGGTCCAGCAGCAGCTGAGGGGCCAGTTAGAATTGTGGGTGCAGCAGCAGGTCCTAGAAATGGCATGAATGGAATTGTTGTACTTGAGCCAGTTGCCATGGTGACCTAAAACATAACAGCTCTGTTGAGAATAAACGTACTAAGACAAAACCCTGGGGGGGGGGGGTTACTAAATTATACATGCTATATATAGGTACGTGCGCGCTGGACAGGGTATGGGGTTTTTGAGCATTTTGGTCTGGAACAGGGTATACCAAAAGGCATTTTTTGGTCTGGAACAGGGTATCAGTTTCCCAGAAATTGGCACGAAGATCAGTAATTGGAATAGGGTAGACAAAGTCTACGTTAGTCAGATGAAACGAAACATGTAGGAGTATTAAAGAAGCTTTACAACTACACATTCGCAGTGCTGCTTAGTAGTTTTAGCCTTTTGGGTTAGAAAGAATTTCGTTAAAAATCATCTGGAACAGGGTATCTTTTTTCAACATATTTAGTCTGGAACAGGGTGGGCAAAATTATCATTTTGTGGTCTGCCCAGGACACCATCCTCAGAAATAATTGGCAGACTACAGCCCAGGGAGGGGGGTACTCAACAAAGTTTTAAATGGGAAGGAGAGGCTTGCCCCGAGGTCCAAACCTTACCCTTTTATATACCATTTTTGACAGAAAAGGTACCCCTTTCACATACCTACAGTAGAAACACACTGTATCCTTTTTCTATATTTGTCACTTGAGTAACTCCTTAAAATACTTGGATGAAATCAGCCGTTAGGCGCGTCTGTTTTTGATTATATTTTGAAAGGCCCTTTATTTTTTATTTAAATACCTAAATGACAGTTTTTCCTATACTTCAACCTCCAGCCTGAAAACCAAATGAGGTACCCCTTTCCCCTTTCACACGCGTCAGGCACAGGGATCCATATTCGCAGTCCGTCTGGTCGTCCGTGACGACCAAAACATCGTACGGACGACCAAAATAACTTGAAATACTCGTCCTTTGGACGAGTAAAATCTGAGGTCCGTAATTTGCATATGAGTACCTGCCTTCTATTGATTCCTCGTCTAACTGGAACTTTCAGAAAACAGAGACAAATTTGCAGCTTTCTTTCGCGATCGAATCATAATTTTGGGCGCCATGTTTGATAATGCGGTATTTTCATGAGTCGCATGATCGCAGGCTCAATTTTCATGTTGTCAACCGCTGTTATTTCTCTGATGTACTGCAGCATTCAAACGCGAAAAAGTGAAAGTGATGCTGGCGAAAAACAAGCGAAATATGAAAAGGAGGAACGGCAGCTTGCCTTCCTACCTTCGTAGCAGAAAAACAGGCCCTGGCTGAAATTTGTGCCGCCCTGCATTGCTATCATCGTCTGCCACATCGTAAACTGCTTCGGCTGGAGGCAATATGTTTTGCAAAATTTGCCGGTCAACGTCCCAGTTAGACAGATCACTGGCCCAGAAAAAAATGTTTTTGTAGATGCTGGCTGCACTGTGACATCGCTTCGCCTGGAGTCCATAAAGATCCACAAAGCGTCTTTCAAATCACTTATAACGGTCGTGGCCGCCAAACGTCGTTGTTAATATATAACCTACATGTACATTGTAGCGCAATGCATTATACGATGTTAATAAAAAACGCAAACGTTTTTAACATGTAGCCATTCTGTCGCCTTTTTTTTACCAATAATTCTCTACTTTTGAAAGGGCAACCAAAATTTTGCCAGGGCAAGTATGTTTTTTGGAATACTTGCCCGGCTGACGACTTTTAGAAAAAACGAATATGGATCCCTGCAGGCATATAGTCCATTATAGGGAGTACCCCCCCCCCCCCCCCCTGGGGGGACTGCAGTCAGTACGGCAGTAACTGAAAACCTCTACCCTTCCATCCCAAAATGCACCCAACCCAGTATCTTCCCTACGTTATGCACTTATCATTGGCTTTCCTGGGGGTTGACCCCCGGGACACCCCCGGGGATTTGTTTTCATGATGAGGCAAAAACCTACTAAATCCCCGGGGTATAGGGCATAAAATTCATGCCAAATCCCCCTCCCCCAGGGGCTACGAAGCCTGAATACCTTCATTTACACTGTATCTGTGCAGTAATAAACAGTACAAATTTGTCTATTTTTTTTGCTCTCCTTGCACTAATCTTGACGTGTACAAAGGCAAGAGATTCAAAAGGACGTCGGAGTTCTTGATGTGAGAACACATTTTAAGGCCACTGAAACATTCCAATATACACATTTTTCATGCCACCCTTTAGGGGTCAAGAAAGGCTTTATTGAAGGAGAAGCTCTAAGCCTTCTTTGAACAAACTCTTCGGAGGCAACTTTTTTAACAAAACTCAACAAGTTCAAAATACACTTAATAGATCAGAGAGAGGCTATTCGCACACCTGTAAACCAAACCCTTTCCGAAATACGCTTCGAAAACAGACAAGCCCTCCGAAAAAAGCCGACTTAAGAAAACAGATATTGCTCTTTGTCACACAATATTGTAGCGCATGCGCCGTATTGAGTTTAGGAGAGCATGCGCAGTTGTTGTGGTTATGTTTTGGAGATTACAAGAATGATACTAAATTGAATTTCTCCGTGTCTTTGTGCTCATTCTTCGCTAAGCAGAACGCTACAACTGGTGGAAGCGGTGGGATTTTGCAGAACCGTTCGTAAGACGATAATTTTTCTTGTTTATGTTTATCGCTGAAGTCATATTTTTGGCTATTTTCGCTCGGAGTGCTGGAGCACGTGGGCAAATATGGATTCCTTCGACTCTGGCTTATTTTCAAGTTGTTCAACTCCTGCACCAAACAAATCACCTGCAAATCCCTTCAAACCGGAAAATCCGTTCCGTAACAATCAGGAGTTAACCACAGAAACAGATGCAAGCATTCTGACTTCCGTGACCGAGCTTTGGAACACTGCTCGTAGTGCCAATACCACAGGAACAACACAACAAACAAGTAATAACCGCCGGTTCGCGAAACCAATTAAGCTTCCCCATGACTACGATGGACGTACCTGCTTACGAGATTACTTGCGACATTTCGATAGATGTGCTGTCATCAATGGCTGGACCCCAGAAGAATCAGCCGCGTTTTTTGTCTGCAGCCCTTCGTGGCGAAGCCCAAAAACTATTACATGGTATGTCTGACTCTGATTGTAGAGATTACTCCAAGTTAGTGGCAAGACTTGAATTACGCTTTGGTGTGGAAAAACAAGCTGAACTTTTCCAAGCCAGACTCCATAAACCGCCGGCAGCAGGAAGGTGAGTCCCTCAAAGCTCTTGCTTCTGACATAAGAAATATGGCTGGTTTGGCATACCAAGATTTAGATCCACTAGCCCAAGAGCGGTTTTCCGTACAACATTTTATTGATGCCATACATGATGTTGACGATAGAATGCGACTTCGGCGAGACAAACCGCGTACATTAGATGAAGCTTTACTAACTGCATGTGAATTAGAAGCCTTTCGCATGGTTGATACTGGACTAATGACATCAAAACCAAAACTTAGGTCGGTCGAAAATTTCAACAATGAGACAAGTCAGCTAGCACACCAAGTTGAGGAACTGACACAGCAAATTAAAACTCAGCAGCAGCAACACCTCGCTCAACAGGAAGCGTTACATAATCTTGCAGATCAAGTACAAAAATGTATGAGTGTGGAAGGGCAGACCCCATACCCAAAGTACCCAAACCAAAACAGGTACCCTCCACGACGAAACTTAGTGTGCTGGAATTGTAACCAACAAGGACATTTCCAACGAGATTGTCAATTCCGTAGGAATACAGAGTCTGCGCAAAGCCCAATGTCGGGAAACGAGAGAAAGGCGTTCCCTGCAGCCCGGGGGAGCGTCTAGATGATTCAAAAGGGCAACTGCCTCATGGTGTCAAGATTGCTCCAGACATATCTCATGGCTTGTACATAAAAGGATTTGTTGCACAGCAGGGTGTTAACTGTTTGATTGACACTGGATCCGTAAAGACGATTTTGTCTAGTAAAGTATATGACAGGCTCCCACAAAGTCAAAGATTTTTCCTCAGGAATGAGAATACCGATATTTACCTGGCAGATGGTAGCAGTAGCAAGACTCGCGGTACAGGAGAGACAATGTTAAGACTAGGCAGTCAAGAATTGATGGTCAGTCTTGTGGTGGCTGACATTGCAGATGAGGCAATACTGGGCATGGACTTATTATCTCAAGCCGGGGCATCCCTAGACGTTGTTCAAGGAACAGTTACTGTCAATGGAGAGACAATTGACTGTCACGACTCAAGGAATCAATTGCTTAGTTATCGATGTATGGTTCGCCGATCTGTTATCATTGAGGCACATTCTGAAGTTGTCTTCCCAGTAACTATCAGGAAACGAAGGGTAGAACCCACTCCCTTAACTCCGGACTTTGGCTTGCGTATTTTGGAACCCTGCAATAGCTCTCGATTACAAGACAAGGGATTGGTCATTGCTAGGACATTAGTAAATGTAGGAGGAACTTCAAGTGTGCCAGCCCGAATCCTTAACTTGTCTGATGAACCACAGGTCCTGCAACCTAACACGGTTATAGCATTAGCCAAGCCTGTGCACAGTGTGAGGGAAATATACTTTCCAGAGGATGTGACGGGAACGAACATGGAGCCTCAACAAGCGCAGGGTCAGGGCCTGGAAGATGAACTGCCTGAACCACTGAGAGAACTTGTCGAAAGGGGCTCAGCGGATCTTAACGAGGAGGAAAAACAACAAGTGGTTAACCTTCTGATAAGGTACAAGCATGTGTTTTCAATGAACGATTGGGATCTTGGAACGAGTAATGACGCACAACATCACATCAACACTGGAAGTGCCGCACCAATAAGACAACGCCCTCGGAGGGCTGCACCATGGAAACAGGCAGAGATTGACCGTCAAGTCAACAATCTATTGACAGAAGGAAAGGTGCAAGAATCAAACAGTCCATGGGCCTCCCCAGTAGTCTTGGTCACAAAAAAGGATGGTAGTCAAAGACTGTGCGTAGATTATCGCCAATTAAATTCAGTCACTGTAAAAGATGCATTTCCCCTTCCACGCATAGATGACTCTTTGGATTGTCTGTCTGGTGCCAAGTGGTTTTCCACTCTCGACATGGCCTCCGGATACTGGCAGGTCGGGATGGACCCCACCACCAAACATAAAGCCGCATTCGCTACTAGCAACGGATTATTTGAGTGGAACTGTATGCCATTCGGTCTCACGAACTCACCAGGAACATTTGAAAGATTGATTACACTTGTATTGAAGGGGCTTCAGTTCAAAATTTGTTTGTGCTACTTGGACGACGTCATAGTCTTTGCTCAAACCTTTCGGGAACACCTCCAGCGGCTGGAAATGGTACTTGTACGATTCGCTTCGGCAGGCCTCAAACTCAAGCCCAGAAAGTGCAATCTTTTCCAGCACAAGATCTCGTACCTAGGGCACGTTTGTGACTGAGCAAGGTGTAACAACTGATCCTGCAAAGGTCGAACGAGTTTTAAACTGGCCAGTTCCCGAGAGTGCAACTGAAGTCAAGAGTTTCCTTGGTTTAGCAACATAACTACAGGCGTTTTGTCCCAGGATTTGCAAGCATAGCTAGGCCTCTGTACCAACTCACAGAACCAACCAAAGAATTTGAATGGACTAACGAATGCCAACACGCATTTGATAAACTGAAGGAACTACTCACTTCCTCTCCTGTCTTGGCTTATCCAAAACAAGATGGACTATTCATTCTGGACACGGATGCTAGCAATCACGGGATCGGCGCCGTTCTTTCCCAGGTACAAGATGGAGTCGAGAGGCCAATAGCATACTCTAGCAGGACACTCTCAAAATCTGAGAGGAATTATTGTACCACAAGACGGGAGCTACTGGCAATCGTCGAATTCACTAAACTGCACCGACATTATCTCCAGGGATCCCAGTTCTTAGTTCGGACAGACCACGCCCCACTACGGTCTATCCTTGCGACAAAAGACCCAGAGGGACAGTTAGCACGCTGGATTTCCTTCTTGAGCACGCTTAAGTTTAACATTGAGTATCGAGAAGGCAAACGTCACAACAATGCTGATGCCTTGTCTCGGAGACCCTGTGATGACCGTTGCAAATGGTGCCAAGTGTGGAAAAAGAAGGAACCCCTACCCAGGTGTGAAGTGGGAACACAGACCGAAGTGGAAGAAGAACTAATAGGGGCACCTACAACCAGTCGCCCCCTGCAGAACAAATGTGAAGTGGTGAAATTAGAACCCATGTGGACAACGGAGTACCTAAAGCAACAACAGTCAGTAGATCCCATTTTGAAGACCTTCATTGAGCTGAAGAAGTCTGCTAAGGAACGCTCACAATGGCCGGACGTCTCAGATAAAAGTCCTACATTGAAAGCACTTTGGTCACAATGGGATCGCATTTCCCTCCAAGACGGAGTATTATGTCGTAGATGGGAGAGTGATAGTGGTGACAGGGTAACATACCAAATTGTACTTCCAGAGAGTTTGAGAGAGACTGCCCTCAAAGCCCACCACAACCATACGACAGCAAGCCATAGAGGAGTTAACAAAACTCTCAGTTCTCTTAGACAGCGCTATTATTGGCCTGGTCTGACTTCGCAGACATACAGATGGGTCACCAGATGTCATGATTGTGGTGCAAAGAAGACTTCCGGACGAAAACGGCGCGCTCCTTTGAAACAGTATGTCGTGGGTGCTCCCCTCGAGAGAATTGCAATGGATATACTCGGTCCCCTGCCATTAACGACCAGCGGAAACCGATACGTGCTTGTTGTAACTGATTACTTTACTAAATGGACAGAAGGTTATGCCATTCCTGACCAGACTGCCCCAACTGTTGCAGAAAAGTTGGTGTCTGAGTTCATTTGTCGGTTTGGCGTGCCACGACAACTCCATAGTGATCAGGGCACGAACTTTGAATCAAAGGTCATGGCGGAAGTTTGTAAACTGCTAGACATTGAAAAGACTAGGACAACACCCTTACACCCCCAATCGGATGGGCAAGTTGAAAGATACAATCGCACGTTGATAGAGATGCTTAGAGGAAAGTTAAATGACAAGCAAGAAGATTGGGATCTTCAGCTACCCACATGTATGATGGCTTACCGGTCTTCCGTTCACGAATCCACTGGGTCAACACCCAACGAACTGATGTTAGGAAGAGAAATCGAAGTGCCGTTGGATGCTATTACGGAGTTCTCCCCAGATACTCCGAGTCCGGTCACCGATTATGCACAAGCCTTGCACCAGAGGTTGGCTACTGCGCACGAGTGTGCACGTCAAAAACTGAAGAAAAGCTGCTGTGCGCCAGAAACGAAATTACGACAAGAAGATGGCTGGAAAACCCTTCCAAGCGGGTGACAGCGTGTGGCTGCATCAAGTACGACGTAAGAAGGGGAGAAACCCAAAGCTTGACTGTCCATGGGAGGGTCCGTACCTCGTGACTGCTGCCTTATCAGATGTGGTTTACCGTATCCAAAAGTCACAGAGAGCCAAGCCCAAGGTAGTGCATTCGGACAGGCTGAAGCCTTATCTGGGACCACCTCTTAAGAGTTGGATATCTGCTTGTGTCCCCCCTCCGCTAAATGAATCCGAAGTCGTGCAGAGTGTTGCTGCTCCAGAGCAGGTGGTTGTTGATGATGGAGTAATCCAGTCTTCACCTGATGGCGAACCAAGCATGCACCATTCCGATGTGGAGTCGGAAGCTTCAGTGGAGGAGTTAGAAGACGGAGAGGATGATGTCCGGCCCGAGCAAGAGGATGGGTTGCAGAATGCTGAGGTTCCTGCGGACTGTGGGGCTACAGAATCAAGTAATGATGGTGGAGCCGACATGGCCATGGAACAAGACCCACTTGCGGAGACAGTGGTAGAAGGAGTACAAAGAGGCCAAGGAAGAAGAAGGGTGAAGGCCCCTGAACGTTTTGGAGA
The DNA here is from genome assembly GCA_029204205.1 of Desmophyllum pertusum. Taxonomy (NCBI): domain Eukaryota; kingdom Metazoa; phylum Cnidaria; class Anthozoa; order Scleractinia; family Caryophylliidae; genus Desmophyllum; species Desmophyllum pertusum. The sequence continues at coordinate 1,322,766 of MU826363.1, forward strand.
ATGGGTTAACACGTTAAAACATTAATTGAGTTGATTTACGGAGACGAGTATAACTGAGTGGCACTAGATTGAACGAGACTTGAACTGAACCCTTCTTTAACTAAGTTACTAGTTCGTCTCTAATTGCGGCCCTTAGGCGTGTTAGTTTTGTTAGTTCCAGTTTGTTAGTAGTCCCGATGCACTGTGGACAGTGCTACTTTAAGAGGGGGAGCTGTGTAGCGCATGCGCCGTATTGAGTTTAGGAGAGCATGCGCAGTTGTTGTGGTTATGTTTTGGAGATTACAAGAATGATACTAAATTGAATTTCTCCGTGTCTTTGTGCTCATTCTTCGCTAAGCAGAACGCTACAATATCAACCATCAGTTCCTTGCCTTAAAAAAGTTCTTATAGCAAACTGGCGCCTATAATAGAGAAACAACCTCACTTGAAACAAATCTACAGAGAAGCTCCTATCATATCATACAAGCGAGGGAAGTCTCTTAAGGATATACTCGTGAAGGCAAAACTATAGGGAAAGGCTAAAAACATGCGCGTGGAAGGCGTGCAGTGATTGTAGGCTTGTCAACCCCATAAAAAAGTTCATCTGGGATTTTGAAAGTGATGTACTGCTGACCAATGACGAACAAATCCCGGGGGTGCATCCCGGGGGTCTGCATGTTCGTTTCCAAAACTAAACAATGTCCCTAACCCGCGGGGCAAAAAAATTGTCAAAAATGCACCATTCCCCGCATGTTCCCGGGGTTTCCCCGGGGGTGTCCCGGGGGTCAACCCCCGGGAAAGCCAATGATAAGTGCATTATAGGCGGATACGCTTATTTCTAGTTTTAACCATGTGCAACTCAGGCTTTTACCTGTCAATGATGTTCAATTTTTCAGACTTCGGGTTTCGACTGTGTGGTCCGCCATTTTGACTCGCGATAGTCAATCATGTTTTTCTGCCGCGTGTACTGACCTTGTCAGCTAAATTCGCTCCACTGTACTCCACTGTACTCACGATAAACGAAGTCGAATAAAACCTTCCGTACATTTATGGTCCTTTTTTGACCGAAATGAAGAGCTATTCAATCTATTACCCCCGAAAATTGCATGTGAATAGTCGACCTTGGGTATACGTAGAGTAAGGAAAAATTTACTTGATATAAAGCTTACCTCCGCTTACCTCTCTTTAACAAAGATGTCAGGCACCACAAAGAAGGATGATAAAAGTTGTTAACCGCATTTTAAACCAGTCAACTGCTTCAGAACATCACACGAAATCAGTCTTCAAGTTCAACGGCAAAACTCACAGAATAGACGAATATTATGATCTTCCCAACATGTATTTTGGTTTCGGAGAACTCCCAACCTCGTTCCCAGGGTCTACTCCGGGAAAAATGAAAATTCTGGAACGGAATGGAGTGCCGGCTAGAATGAACGGCGGAATGGACCTTTTTTCCTTCGCGGAATATTAGTTTAGTTATCAAATTCATGATAGCTATTTTAATGATATAAGAGGAATGATAACTTATGAGAATCTCTTTGGTAAAAGAAAGTCGTAACATTTGACAGGAGCCAGGACTCATGCATTTTCTGTACTTCCTTTGGTTACGTTCCCAGGCTCTTTACCATTAATCCAAACCCCGTTCCAAAATTTCTGCCATTTCTCAGAAACTGAGGGAAAAGAAAATCATCATTTTTGCGCTTTTACTGTTCGTTGCAGGCATCTAAAAGCGAACAACATCAGGAATAGCCGGATTAATTCTTTTTAAGCATAAAACTTATCTGAAGGAGTACACCACGAAAAATTTGCAAATACAAGACCAACGGGGGTGGGGGTGGGTACTCCAATATCAAATATGGGTCAAAATTGTTCCTGGAATTTCTAATAAATTTATTAATTGATAATTGAACGAACGAACGAACGAACGAACGAACGAACGAACGAACGAACGAACGAACGCACGCACGCACGCACGGACGAACGAACGAACGGACGGACGGACGGACGGACGGACGGACGGACGGACGGACGGACGAACTAACGAACGAATAAATGAATGCAGGGTCGTACTAAAATGGCGTTATTGTAACACGGTTTATTTACAGACTAGCCAATACCTTCGATCACATGGGCGTTGAAAACGTTGGAGGGAACACAAGCAATACGTCGACCTAAACGAACGTGAATATGTCGACGGTCCCATATATTCACTAGGCTATGTCACAAAGACTCTAAAAAAATCTAAATCATAGATAATAATAATAATAATAATAGTAGCCTGTTGAAAAGGTTAGAATTTGTAAGACGTCTTTTGGGAATAAAAACGTACATAAAAGGTGAAGTGTCATTTCGCCAAACGATTCAGGGAATGGATAAACATTTTAATATCCATTTATCCTTTATAAAAGGTATGAACGACAACGTAGTAGTTACCCTTGAGGCCAAACACTTGGCACGTTGTTTTGTAATCAATTAAGAAAAACTCTTTTTTCATTTGCGGAGAATTAGTATATATATAGTTTAGCTAGTGTAGCGAACAAAACACGCGTGCGGTCGACATCACATCACCAACGCGAAGATAGAAAGTACAGACGCTCAGTGCATGGGGGAAACTGGAAACAAAATTGAAAGATCTTCGTTTACCTCCAAAGTCTTAGAACTAGCAATGACAATCAGTTAATTAACATTTTGAGCTTAGGAGTGTCACCTTGACAACTCCGCTGCGATGTATTGTGATACAGCTGTCAGGGTGCTTCCCTAGCTGTTCAAGAGCCCGCATTGCAGACCGCTGTACTATAATGTCATGTGACCCCAGGTATTCCACCATAGGTTTCACAGCACCTTCTTGGGAGAATCGTTTGGCGTTGTTGCCCCATTTGCTGCAATTGGCGATAGCTTCAGCCAGGTGACGCCTCAAAAGTATATCAGTCTAAACGCCCAAAAAAAAACTTACTAGATCAGCTTAATCATGAGTTCTTATGCACATTTACGTAGGTACTCAAGGCATTTTTGATGGGCCGGGGTGGGCACCCCACTTCTTGAAACCCTTCAGATCTAGACCAAAATATGCGATTTTACATTATCCTATTTGCGACCTGACCCACAAATCGATACTACTAACACTACAATTTCAGACTTCTAAAATTAATACAGATCTGATACATTATCTCAGCTACCCAAGAATGACTTCTGTTTGCGTAAACATTTAAGAAGGCTTCATTTCCTAACGGCTCAAAAACCATACCCTTTTGACAGGTATGGAACAATTCTAACATACCTATACATACCTATATAGCTTATATAGGGGGATACCTCCAGGGAGTTTTACAACAGATTCAACATAAAAAAAACCTTACTAGCTACTTGCAAGCGTTCAACCGACGCGGGATGATTGAATGTCAAAGAAGATAACATTCCTACCTTGTGTGTGAGATGAGCCAAGTGAGGAACAGCGTCATCTCACACGCCACAATTGATATCACTACACATGCGCTGGTAAGAACCTAAAAACGTTATAATGTACGTTCGGTTATTGCGATGCGTTTGGCTAGCTAGTGTGGCCTTTAATGCTAGGACAGAGTAGACTTGATGACAACGCAATAACTCTAAAATCCTACTTCGCTTATTGAGAACGACTACTAAAGTTGATGTTCTTTTTCTTTTTCTTCTTTCACGCCACCTACTAAACCAATCAGATGCAAAACCGAAACCAATCGCGAGCTGGTCGCACGCGTTTTCTCGCGCTTGGCGCCGGTTACGTGTATTTGCTTCGAGTTTTCATTGGTTAATTCTTGCTGTGATTGGCCATAGTACTAGTAATTGCTTTGGTTTTAGTTTAACGACACTGGCTCATTAACAATTAGATTATGAGCTCGAGATTTCTATGATGTGATAGAAATTGAGAGCGAATAATCTAATTGTTTTAGTAAAAATCATAACAATTGTCTAGTATTATATTATTCTTGGACTGTGGAAAAATTGCGAAACACTGCAGATAAATTGCTGAAGGGCTATCTTGTAGAGGCCCCTCGCTGTCAAGAAAGATACCCAAATGTTTATTATTATCTTGCAAACCTCACTTTAGTAGACAAAAAGATGGATGAATTCAGAAAGTATTTTGAACTGGGCCAGGATGCAGAAGAAAAGAGACTTCCTTTCTTTGAACCTGTTGATCTACCATTAAAATATATGATGTCCCCAATCTACCAACTATTTGCTAATGTACAGCAACCTGTTAGGTGTGGAAACAGGGCTTGCATCAAGAAAGTCAAGGAGAGTGACTTGAAATCCTGTGGCCGCTGTGGTAACCAAAAATACTGCAGCAAGTAAGTATTCAACTACATTGGAAACGTATTCATGTTTATTATTTATTATTTGCTACAGCATTCATATTGTAGATTAGGTATACATCAACTACTTTACAATAGTATAATGAAAGTTGAAAACGTCCATTCAAATGTAGCCATCCACAAAAAAAGTAATATTAATTACAGGCTGAATTTGACAAATTAAACAATTGAATATTAAAATAATGTATAGCCCAAATTTAATAAACAATGATCAAAATGTGCTTTTAATTATGTGTATTACTAACTGTATTATACATATTGGAATCTGTACTTTGTTTTCTATCATGCATTTTATATATTAAATGCAAGAATGACAGAAATGTTCTGCACATGTGCACGCACATATGTGAACCTAGAGCTAGTCGGTGCCAACCAGTTATGTTCAGTTTGGTTTTGGTTCTCAAGGTGTTTCTGCGTTCTCCAGGTTTACAGCCATTTTGTGAGCCCGCACTCCCTGCCAGACGGGAGAATGACAACTGGTCTCCCAAAACGGCTGGATTTAATAATAATAATAAAAATAATAATAATAATAATAATAACAATATTTAGCTAGGAGGTTTTCAGGGAGGTCCTACTACATAAAACTTAAAATAATAATAAATTATGTATATAAATTACAAAATATAAAAAGCTAACAATACAGTTATCTATCTATACATCTTAAAATACATCTAAAATGTAAGTAGCCTATTGGTTTTAAAAATTCTTAAAAACAGGAAGTCGAGTCACTGACCGCGTGATAAATATAAAGCGCGGTTTTCCCCAATTGGTACGCGCGCGTGGTGGATATAGATCCAACCAGCGGCATGTACTATGTCTATGTACATCACAATTTTCTTGTAAGACTAAAATTAAAATCTACGAAATTGTTCAAACATTTATATTCAAGCCTAAGGTTAACCACACTCCATAGAAACCATCCTTACAAATATTAATTCAGTCTGGTTTACATGAGTTAGTTAACTGACATATATGCTCTTCTCGCTGTTTCTAGAGACTGTCAAAAAGCAGATTGGAAAAATCACAAAGTTTCTTGCACCGCTACCAAAGGACCCGAGGCAAAGAATGGACATAGCTAAAGTTAGTTATGGTACAGCTAATGATTGCAAACAGATTTCAGCTTGTTACATTGCCCCGGATCGAAGGGGACACTTCTGTATAACAGTGACGGGGGTGATCATTGTATCTTTCAAGGGTTAAATTTGTGGTTTTGTACCACTTAGGGCATCTAGGTATGTTTTACGGTACTATGAATTTGAGCCACACCCACAAAACAAGATTCTGATACCTTTTAGGGTTTTCTACAAATTTCCTACGAATTTACGACGATCACCCCCGTCTAAAAATAGAACCTTTATGATGAGAAACAAGTTAAGTAATACCACAACTTTGGATTGGTGGACTGATTACGAATAATTTTCTAGAGAAACGATCCAAGATAAGGTACATGTATGTTCACAATAATTACTGTATGGGAGTCCCGTGCATTTTGTGCTCCCTGTTATTATGTATCAAGAGGGCTTCAGTATCATCAATTAAACGATTCTTCTGGCTTACCCATAAGACATTGCATTATAAAAATATATATAATTATTATATATAGCCTGTTTGGTTTCACACGATAAGAGCTTTGTTCACCGACTCATAACTCACACCTCGCGCGAAACCCAAACTGGAGAGCCTGCTTGGAAGCTAAAAATATTACTCCTACAAGAATACAAAACTGCTACATACAGTTTGTTTGGATCAGAATAACTTCATTTAAACTTAGTAAAATATTCGCAAGTATGTCTTCAGTTGTTTCAATTAGTATCTTATAGAATATAATGCAAATATTCAATAACTCCACTGGTTTCACACTGTTTTGTCTTGGGACTATTCTGCAGTTTTAAGTAAAGATGTTTTACTTAAAATAATATGATCCACGAGGGTAATCGTTTTTGACGCTGGCTACGAGAAAATGTTTGGATAAAAAAGAGGCGAGGGGTGGGGGGGGGGGGGGGGGGGGAGCATGAACTTCCACACATCCACCCCTAATCCTGCATGACCCTACGGAAAGGAGAAACCAACACGGATGAGCCTTACTCTAAACATAACCAGTAACACTGACCGAAACGTCAAACTAACTTTGATAAAACATTGGTTGTATTGCAATTGCAAACAGCCTGATGAAACTTTCCATAACGAGATCGAGGCAAGTTGCTGGAAAAAGTGCCAGTGAGTCACAACAATGATAAAACTGACATCTATCGGGCAAACAAAACTGCGTTTTTAATGCATAGTAATTATACCAACTTCTGTTGCGATCATTTTGCTGATTCTGCATTGAGTAAAACCGTACATGTCATTCGCAAAGGCCTTTACCACTCTTGATAAGGAGCCAAGTGATCGAGGAAAAATGTCAACTTCTCTCCTGACTCGACAAACTTGGCCCAGAAAAAACATTTCTTGCTTGTAAATTTGTCATCCAAAATATCTCCAAGCACGCCACATTCCATTATCACGTTGAAGATTTGTGGACTTTGAATTTCGCAGTATACGTCACGGCTTTGATTGTAAACAGTAAGCATCTGCAATGGGTGGCTATTTAAATCCCCTGTTTGAATCTTAACAATGAACTTCTGACCACTGTGACGTTTGAGTTTAGGGCCCTTTCCAATAGGTTTTGAAGTGAAAATGAAGTGACCACTGTCCCGGCCCTTTCCAGTACCTTTCAGTAAAGAGACAGGGTCAACTGTTAGAGAATAGCGACTTTTAAGGGCGAAAACACAATGTCTCGTGTTTGGGTCTGTGGTTACGCTGGCATTCCTTGGAGCAATAAGAAGCGATGTGGCAAAGGGGGCACTTCACGTGGCGCCCGTTATCACTTGAGCGACGGCAATATGTGCAGCCGCTGTAAAGTCGTCGAGCAACCTCTCTGGGATGATAAGTGCCTTCTGTGTTGTTAAACTCCTTGTTTCCGTCGAGAATAGGCGGATTTGAATAAAGCTCATTCTTTTCTCCCGGTGGAATAACAATAGAAGCATTTGGACTGAAATCACTAAATTGGCTATCGATGGGAAAACTGATGTTGAATTTTTGACAATGGATCCAAGGGCCACTATGATCTCGAACAATGTTTGACTCCAGGTGAAGCCGTCCAGAAAAATTCACACCAATGTGAATGCCACCACATTTGTTGCCACTGAGGACATTTCCTACTATGTGCGCTGACGTTCGTGTTTTGGCGTGGATCCCCCAGAATCCATTCTCAAATATCTTGTTGTTACTGATCACGAGCTGAGAATTAAGATCCAGGGAAAGCCCAAAGGGTCTGTTGTGATGAATATCGTTGTTTCGTATGACTATCTTGGTCGTGTTGTGCAGGGCATAAATGCCTTCTCTTGTATTTTCAAAGATCTTGTTACCATCTATGTCACATTCCCCTGCATCTGGGCCCATCAAGACACCGTGATAACCACTGTCAAAGATCCTGTTTTCGGACGCAACAAGTTTCCCACCTTCTCTTGCTTCTAAACCAGCTTGATGGTTTCTGTACACGTCACATTTTCTGATCGATAATTGAGCATCTTTGCCAGCAACTAGAACGCCGCCACCTCCACAGTCATGAATAGCGCAATTTTCAATCAGTGCAGAGCTCCCGTACGCAATCGTGACTCCCGCATGACCACCAATACCAGAAATTGACATTGGCTCTCCAAACTTACCAGTCCGATCACAAACTGGCTTTCCTGAAGATGCCGCTATGCATCCTGGACCTCCGTTACATTCTGGAAAGTCCTCACAACTTGTATCTCCTCCTGAAATCTCGCAATGGTTCAGGTGAATAGCTCCTTCCTTGACTGCGCAGGCCAGAGACTTGTTTCCTTTAGGAAAAACGATATTCTCAAAATAACACCTAGCACACACAACACAGTTTTGTGTACAGCTAATCACAACGGTCCTGGGTACTAGACCAACAATCTGCAGGTCAGAAAGGATAACAAGGGAAGGTATATTATATTCCTCTTCATGTAATAGCATGGTTTCATTTTTTTGTGTCGTCATCAAAGCAAATGCCAAATGGGTTTCATTGGTTATTTCTCTAGTGCGTATTTCTGAGGCTTCTGGTAACCTTGCACAAAACGTTTTGTCACAGCGAAGATTGGGATCAAAATGAACGGCCACTGCCAAAGCTGCCCGTGCTTGCCCTTTTAGTTCATTCCTAGATCCACTTTTGACAAGTTCATGGAGAGCCCAAGCCTTGCGTTGCAGTGCCTTGCTGTAATAGGGTTTCAAAGAAAGACACTTCTCACAGTCATCTAGAGCATCCTGTGGCTGGCCAAGTTTCAAATGGCAAAGAGCCCTGTTACAGAACAGTCGATAGTCACTAGACGACAAACCAATGGCGCTAGAATAAAGTTCCAATGCCTCTTTAAACTTGTTCCTTTTTACTTCATGGTTTCCTTTTTCTCTGAGCTGGTTGGATTCCTCCTCTCTTTCATTTTGAGACGAATCAGCTTCAGCCATGGCCGCCTCATCTTCTGGACGAGGTTGTCTCATACAACACGATATCAGCTTGTAGTCCCTGTCTGTCAGAGGCACATCAATAAAATACGGCGGCAGCGTGGAATCTTCCCCAGAAGTCGACTTTTCAAGGTGGACAAGGAACTCCAGTTTCATCTCCTGTATTGCCTGGGCTTTGACTTTCTCTTGAGAAACACTGAAAAATATCGCTGCTTCATTAAAAACACGCACGGTTCCATCTGTGTATAGCAAGGTATGGACCGATTCTTTGTGTTTCGTAGAGAAGCTGTGGAGATGCTCCTGCAAATAAGTGGCGTGCGAGGCCAGCTTTCCCCAAAGATGTAACGATGGAGGATTCTCGACACTAAAAACAGCATCTTCGACAAAACTTTCGCATACCTCCGCTGGTGAACGTGTATTTGCTAATGCATGGTGAAGGACACGCACTGCACAAGAAAGAACTTGTAACTCAGTCTGTTCTTTCTTCATCTCACTTCGAATCACTTCTTGCACCAGACGATGAACACTGAACGAATTCGTCCCATATCTTTGAAAAAGGGAAAACTTAGTAAGAAGCCCCACTATCTCGGCCTGGTACCATAGGTCATCGCTTACTGCTTCAGTATCGTTGACTTTGTTTAGCCCTTCATTGATCACTTCATAAGGAATATCGTCGGGACCAAGAAATGCAGAAACTTGCATCACAAGAGTAGGGGTTTCACCGAGTTCCATCTCCTTTGAGATTTGACTAATGTGATCAAAATTCAACAGCCATGTAGTGTGGATAGCCAACCGCTCACGTGAGGTATTTTCCACCAGATTCCGAGCTTTATTCTTTTTCAAGAGAACTTTATATTTCTTCACATACTCTTTTATGGGCAGGTGACGACATCGAATATAGGCTGCAGCTTGATCAAGAGCTAACGGAAGTCCACCAAGCTCTCTAACCAACTCTCCAATCTCTTTGTCGTCTCCACCAGCTACTTCAGTTCGCATTCGTACAAACTGAATACCTTCTTCCTTCGTCAAGCACTTCAACTCAATGCAAAAGTTTCCTTCGATTCCTGTTTCTTCTTCGATTTCTGTTGCTTCTCTTCTGGTGGTTATGATAATATGGCCACGTGCCGCTTGTTTCCAGTGCCCTGTGAGCAGCTTACGCATGTCGCTAGACATTTCTAGCTCGTCAAGATTGTCAACGACTAAGCACCATAGCTCTTCACGCTTTCTCAACCAGTCCAGGGTTCTTGACAAGGAATTAGAAAAATCTTTTTCAAAAGTTCCAATTTGGCGGGCCATGTCGCTGAGGGATATTTGAAAGAGATTGTTATTTTCGCCCGAAATCCAAAAAATACCACCAGGATATTCTTCCTTTTCTCTTTGTCGCCAGAGAAACTCGACAGCGAGGGAGGTTTTCCCTACACCCCCGAGACCACAAATAGCTGATTCAACACAACGTTTCTCGGTGTTTTTAAGTTGCACTGCAATGGCGTCCAGCTCGGTTTCGCGACCACAAAAGCAACGATTGCGACTGGGTACTTGAAAAATTTCAACATCGGCTGTTGCATTAAAATTACCCTCTTCTAGAGCTTTAAGCCGAGAATCTAACTGATTTTGCCCAATTTCTAAGGTCTCTACCTTCGAGGTTAGACTACCCTGTTCGTCTTCTAAAGACGATACCGTTGACTCTAGGTCACTTTGCTTTCCCCTAACAGACCAATGTTCTCTTCATTGGTATCTTGGCGTTGCTCTATTTTTGTTAAGTTGTTAGAAATATTTCCAATTGCACCTGACAAAGCTTGGTTTTTTTCTAATTGTTCCTTTCGCTCTGCCTCCATTCGACTCTCAATGTCGGTTATACGCTTATCAAATTTATTAATTTCTTCTGTGGTATCTTGAAGAGCTTCACTTATCTTCTTGGCTTCATCAGCACTCGATTTCGCGAAGGCTTCCAGGTCTTGTGTTAGTTTAGTAACCTCGACGCTAACAAGGTTCATCAAATCCTTATCCACTGGGCATCCCATGCACAGCTTCAAGCCTGCCAAGAAACACATATAATATATAATATACAGTGAACTCTCTCATATCACTGGGCATCCCATGCACAGCGTCAAGCCTGCCAAGAAACACACATAATTATATAATATACAGTGAACTCTCTCATATCCTCGGGACCAGCTCTTGCTGTTTGCCTAAGAGAGGTGTCCGCCTTACAGTGATGTGTGCTTTTGAGAGAGTTGGACTGTATGTGATAGATACTATATGAGCGGCAGATCTGTATGGGCATTTACAATGGTGAGTAGAAGGTGAGCCATTGTAAATGCCCATTACAGGTCTGACGCGAAGTGGAAGAGAAAGCCTGTCCCTATAATTATATCATATACTAACCTTTGGTCTCCCAGTCATGAAGGTCAGCAAGTTCTTTATCCTGATCGGCTTTTGGCAGCCTTAGTGAACGAACCAACGTTTCCATGAGCTGAAAGCAATTGTTAAATTCAGGCTCGGTCCAGTGGTCAAAGTTGCAATGGCCCCATTCATTTCTGACCTGGGAGCGCACATCCTTAGCATTGGTTTGAATGAGAGTGTGAAACACAAATGCATTCGCTAGCATCCCCAACACTGCTGACAGGTCGCAAGTATTATCAAACCCTGCAAACAGGCAAGACAATGGTGACGGATGTCGTTGTATTCAGTTCTCTCTTCTTTTTTAAATACAATGATTATCTACAAGGTGGAAACATATTTTCTCACCTGTAAACTTGGCCATGTGTGGCTCAAGGTAAAGTTTAGCCAGGTCGACTGCTGTTGTAACTCTGTAATCATATAAGTGCAGTCCCTTTCTCCTGAACCTCGCCCAGTTGTTATTGATGCTTCCATAGTTTAAATCAAAAGGTCCATCCTTCTTCATGTAAGTGGGATAAACCTGTGTATCGATTCCACTTGAGGTCTTTAATGATGCGTAGTGTTTGGTTATTTCTCGACCGGCAAAATCGCGGAGGACTGGTAAGAGAAGCCTGTTTAAGGTGATGCCAACCACAACCCATCTTTTTCTGGTTGTCTGCGAGGTCAAAACTAGTGACTGGAATGATAACAGATTTAGCAGGTTGAGTGCGAAGAACTTAAACCAGCTAGCAGACAGGGGTGAGTTAGCCTTCACAAGGGGCCTATTTACATGAAGAAAAGTTGTCCCTGATAGGAGGGTTACCCTCCATACCGAGCTACCCTAGCGCGTTGGACTCCGGATCAACCAGTCCTGGCTATCATTGTGTTGTGCTCTTGGCCAAGACACTTGACTCTCACATTGCCTCCCTCCACCTAGGAGTAAATGGGTGCCGGCGAGTTGTCATGGAAACCTGACCAAAATGCTGACGGGGGGAGCGATCCTCCTATACTAGTCGCTTCACACCGGCCTGATAAGCCGCTAGGCTTGTAGACAGACTCTAGCTACATGTACTTACCAGGTCCAGCAGCAGCTGAGGGGCCAGTTAGAATTGTGGGTGCGGCAGGAGGTCCTGGAAATGTTGACTTAACTGTATAAATTGTAAAACTTGAGCCAGTTGCCATGGTGACCTAAAACATAACAGCTATGTTGAGAATAAACTTATTAAGACAAAACCCCGGGGGGGGTACTCCCTTATATACGCTATACAGGTACGTGCCGCTGGACAGGGTATGGTTTTTGAGGCATTTTGGTCTCTGAACAGAGTATACCAAAAGGCATTTTTTGGTCTGGAACAGGTATCAGTTTCCCAGAACTTGGCACGAAGATCAGTAATTAGTCAGACGAAACGAAACGCGTAGGAGTATTAAAGAAGCTTTACAACTACACATTCGCAGTGCTGTTTAATAGTTTAACCTTTTGGGTTAGAAAGAAAATTGTTAAAAATCATCTGGAACAGGGTATCTTTTTTCAACATTTAGTCTGGAACAGGGTGGCACAATTAGCGTTTTGTGGTCTGGCACTGGGTAAGGGTTTTTATAGCCCAGCGGCACACCCCCACCCAATTTTTTTGGGACTACCCACCCCCCTCCCCCCTCCCTCCCCCCGGGACAAAACTGTAAGAGTGGAGTACTAACATTTAATCTAGCTAGCTGCAGAGCATTTTGGGAGCGATTTTAGAATACCTGGCTACTTATTTACATATCGGCTGAACTCTTATCCTAACCCTGTTTCTGTCTGCATTCTGACGGCACTATTTATTAAAGTCAGTTGTTTAAAAAAAAAGGAGAAAAAAAAAGAAAACCCCAGGCAGACTGGAACCCAGGCCACACCATTAGTCCACAAGTGCCCAGACACCATCCTCAGAAATAAATAAAATATTGGCAGACTGCAGCCCAGGGGAGGGGGGTACTCAACAAAGTTTTAAATGGTAAGGAGAGGCCCCGCCCGAGGTCCAAACCCTTACCCTTTTATACACCTATAACATTTTTGACAGAAAAGGTACCCCTTTCACATACCTACAGTAACACTGCATCCTTTTTCTATATTTTTCACTTGAGTAACTCCTTAAAATACTTGGATGAATCAGCCATTAGGCATGTCTGTTTGATTATATTTTGAAAGGCACTTTAAATATCTAAATAAAAGTTTTCCCTATACTTCAACCTCCAGCCTGAAAACTGAAAAAGGTACCCCTTTCACGCGCGTTAGGCATATAGTCCATTATAGGGAGTATCCCCCCTCCCCACCCCCCGGGCGTCGATAAAGTCCCGAACACGGAACATTCCTGAACATTCCGGAAGATCTCGGAACATAAAAAAAAATGAAAAAAAATAAAAATTAATTAATAAATTAATTAAAATTAAATTAAAACTAAACAAGAAAGAAACAAATATATAAAAAAAATATTTAAACAATAAATAAAAAAAAAATGGTCTCCGAATATGAAAATATATTTAGTGGGAAGTTGGGTGGGGGAGGGGGTGATGCAACTAACTGCAACGACTGCATGCAGGCTCACCTTTTTAAAATCATGAAAATTCAAGGTAACTCACAGGGCTGTTCTAACTACCCCCACCCGGCCACCCCTGCCAGTTGTTCCGGCCATGGGGTCAATCATGTGACGGTCATGACATCTCTGGCTCTGTGTTTGTGAATTTCGTAGGTCTGCGGCTGCGGTAAGGATGGGGTGAAAAGAAAAGGGCGAGCCGGGGAGAGTGAGAAGGCGGCGCCTTCGTTTTCCTCCCCAGTTCCCAGTCGATTTTTTCCCCAATTTCCTCTTCGTCCTACATGTATACCCCACTTATACTTCATAGGAGCCTGTTCACAGCCTAATCTCGTCGACCAAAACACACAGCTTGATTAAGTTCTTCTCACAATCATGACCGTCACCTGATTGACGTCCTGGCGAACAACTGGCAGGGGTGGCCGGGTGATAGTTAGAACAGCCCCCCCCCCTTCCAATGTCCTCTTGAAAAGGTGAGCATTCAGTCATTGCGGTCTGCAGTTGCATAAATTGTATTTTGTTCACTACTTAGGGACTAATCCACTAATTAGGGACTGTGCAATAATTATCAAGAGGGGGGGGGGGGTTGGAAAATGGGCTTCATGTAGGAAAATATTAGGTAATACCCCCTCCTAAAGGAGTGAATTTAGTTATTGCCCCCCTCTAATCAGTCAGAAATTATGTACGACCCCGCCTCCCTAACAGTATACACACACCTTTACACAAGTACCCTGCATTTTCTCTACACACACCTGTGGATTAAAAATCTTATAACAGAAAGAAGAGCTCCTACTACATGTATAATTGTTGGACATCCGCATCTGGAACAAACATCACCTCCATAGCAAACGAACAACAGAAAATTTTTTGGTCCCCACCTTATAAATAGGTATGGATTCGCCCAATGTAAATATGTACTTGAAATAAAATGTTAAGCCCCCCTCTCTTGAGTGACTTATTGTACCTTGAGCCCCCCCCCCTCTCCTTGCTTTAAATTTACTTTATGCCCCCCACCCCCCTCTGGTTTTCCAACCCCCCCCCCCACCTCCTGGTAATTATTGCACAGTCCCTTATATTTTTAAATTCGGAGATTGGACCATTTGTTTCCTTCTTGTTTTTCTTTTTCTTTCTTGTTTGGTTTTAATTTAATTTAATTAATTAATTAAGTTTTTTATTTATTTTTATTTTATTTTATTATTTCATTTTTTTTATGTTACGGAATGTTCCTGGATGTTCCGGAATGTTCCGTGTTTTTGACTTTATCGATGCCCCCCCCCCTAACCCAGTCAATATGCAGAACTGAAAATTTCCACCCTTCCATCCCAAAATTCCGGCGTATCACATCGAACGAAATTGAACGAAATTTTAATCGAACTTAATTGAACTCAATCGAACTAAATCGAACGATTAAAATTCGATTTTGTTCGGTCATCGAACGAAATCGAACACATATTTTTTTTGTGAGTTCGATTTCCGAACTTTTTTGTTTTTTATATTTCTTTCTTTTATAGTCATCCTGGGTCTCATTAGCACCTGGGGGGGGGGGGGTACTCAAAAAAGTTTTATACGGGGAATGGCTCCGCCCAGAGGTCCAACCCCTTACCCTTTCATATACCAATTTTTCACAGAAAAGGTACCCCTTTCATATACCTTCCATAGAAATTATGAAAATGGTGCCCCTTCCACATACCTACAGTAGAAGCACTGCATCCCTTTTCTATACCCTTGTAATGAACTCAATGAACAATATATATCACCAGAAATCATCAAGCATTACCAGTAGAGATGTTGAAACAATAATATCATTTACTCATGAAATCCCTACCCTTTCATATACTTCAACTCGTGAAATCCCTACCCTTTCACATACCTCGAGCCTAAAAAAGGACCCCTTTCGGCGGAGCCTCCCCGTATAGTCCATTATAGGGAGTACCCCCCCCCCCCCCACAGGGCATTAGCACACTATGACAGGCAACTCAGTCCTGTAAATGACCCAAAGGGCAGATGGCAGGCTGAATCTATTATGATTTATAATCAAGAGCTCGAATCGAACTCAATCGTTCGATTGAGTTCGATTAAGTTCGATTGAGTTTTGATTTCCGAACGTTCGATGTGATACTCCGGGCAAAATGCACCCAACCCAGTATATATAGGCGGAGACGCTTATTTCTAGTTTTAACCATGTGCAACTCAGGCTTTTACTTGTCAATGATGTTCAATTTTTCAGACTTCGGTGGTCCTCCATTTTGACTCGCGGTAGTCAATCATGTTTTTCTGCCGCGTGTACTGGCCTTGTCAGCTAATTCGCTCCACTGTACTCCACTGTACTCACGATAAACGAAGTCGAATAAAACCTTCCGTACACTTATGGTTCTTATGACCGAAATGAAGAGCTATTCAATCTATTACCCCCGAAAATTGCATGTGAATAGTCGACCTTGGGGTACAGTAAGGAAACATACTTGATAAGCTTACCTCCGCCTTACCTCTCTTTAACAAAGATGTCAGGCACCACAAGGAAGGATGATTAAGTTGTTAACCGCATTTTCAACCAGTCAATTGCTTCAGAACATCCACACGAAATCAGTCTTCAACGGCAAAACTCACAGAGTAGACGAACATTGGTATCCGTCTCAACTGGTATTTTGGATTTCGGAGAACACCCGGAAGAACACTGATCAATTCCGGGAAAAATGGAAATTCTGGAACGGAATGGAGTGCCGGCTAGATTGAACGACGGAATATACCTTTTTTCTTCGCGGAATATTAGTTTAGTTATGATTATAGCTATTTTACATGTAATGAAATAAGAGGAATGGTATGTTATGAGAAGGCTCTTTGGTGAAAAATTCGTAACATTTGACAGCAGCCAGGACTCATACATTTGTTTACAATATCAGTACTTCCAATTTGTTACGTTCCCAGGCCAGCCTCGTACCCAGAGGTCTCTCTTATTTCCAAGAAAATGGGCGGTCCCTCGCGCTTCGGGCTCGTGCCCAGTCGCTCGTCCAATCGCAAAAAACAAATGCGAAGTGCCTGAGGAGGAGGCTGTTCCCAGGCTCTTTACCCTTAAACCAAACCCCATTCCAAAATTTCTGACTTTTCTCAGAACTGAGGAAAAGAAAATCATAATTTTTGCGCTTTTACTGTTCGTTGCAGGCATCTAAAAGCGAACAAAAGGATCATGAATATTAATCGGCCGGATTGATTCTTTTTACACCACGGAATTTGCAAAGGTTAAAAATGTAGTGTTTGTATGTAGCTGGGGACATGACCAAGTGTCCGCTACGAGAGGTGTCCGTTAGCGGAGGTTCGACAACAACAACAACAACAACAACAACAACAATTTTATTTTGCATTTTATAAAAATTAGGTTACATTTTTTGGATATATTATTTTAATAGTAGTTCGTAATAGTATTGAGTAATTAGCTAATTATAGTAAATGCCTAGAGGTTAAATGAAACTGGAGGGTTTTCTAGTTAACCTCTAGCCTGTTTATGTTAAATACGACTGTAGTAGCCTGTTGAAAAACGTTACAAATTTGTAAGACGTCTTTTGGAAATAAAGCACATAAAAGTAAAGTGTCATTTCGCCAAACGATTCAGGAATGGCAACAGCGTAGTAATTACATTATAACCTTGAAGCCTTTATTTCATACGATGGCAGCTCTTTTTTTAATGAAATAACAAAGAGTACAAATTACTCAACGATATGAAGAAGTTGGGTCTCCTGTGGGCTCACTGTGGGTCACTGTGGGCTCACAGTGGGCTTCCTGTGAAAACACTCGTTTACAAAAGAATGTTAATCAGAGTCAGGATCCAAGTTACTGTTTGTTTGTTTCTCGTATCTCGCTCGTTCATTGGCCATTGCCAGTTGCCGCATGTTTAACAGACACCCCGCGGCAGCCTCCTGTAATGCGGCATCCTCTGAACCAATCATTTCCAACAACAACTGAAAACAAAACAAAGGATTGATTGATTGGTAGGTTGATGGATTGATGGATTGATTGACTGATTGATTGACTGATTGACTGATTGACTGATTGACTGATTGATTGATTGACTGATTGATTTATTGGTAGGTTGATGGATTGATGGATTGATTGACTGATTGATTGACTGATTGACTGATTGACTGATTGACTGATTGATTGATTGACTGATTGATTTATTGGTAGGTTGATGGATTGATTGATTGATTGACTGATTGATTGACTGATTGACTGATTGACTGATTGACTGATTGATTGATTGACTGATTGACTGATTGACTGACTGATTGACTGATTGACTGATTGATTGATTGACTGATTGACTGATTGACTGATTGATTGATTGACTGATTGACTGATTGACTGATTGACTGATTGATTGATTGATTGATTGATTGATTGATAGGTTGATTGATAGGTTGATTGATTGATTGACTGATTGATTGATTGATTGATTGATTGATTGATTGATTGCGGATTGATTGTTCAAGCCTAAAAAACATGATTTCCCTACTTTATCAAACAATTGGCACGTTGTTTTGCAATCAATAAAGAAAAACACTTTTTCATTTGCGGAGAATTAGTATATATATAGTTTAACGATTGTAGCGAACAAAACACGCGTGCGGTCGACATCACATCACCAACGCGAAGATAGAAAGTTCAGACGCTCAGTGCATGGTGGAAACTGGAAACAAAATTGAAAGATCTTCGTTTACCTCCAAAGTCTTAGAACTAGCAATGACAATCAGTTAAGAGAATAAACATTTTGAGCGTAGGAGCGTTACCTTGACAACTCCGCTGCGATGCATGGTGATACAGCTGTCAGGGTGCTTTCCTAGCTGTTCAAGAGCCCGCATTGCCGACCGCTGTACTATAATGTCATGTGACCCCAGGTATTCCACCATAGGTTTCACAGCACCTTCTTGGGAGAATCGTTTGGCGTTGTTGCCCCATTTGCTGCAATTGGCGATAGCTTCAGCCAGATGACGCCTCAAAAGTATATCAGTCTAAACGCCAAAAAAACTTACTAGATCAGCTTAATCATGAGTTCTCATGCACATTTACGTAGGTACTCAAGGCATTTTTGATGGGCCGGGGTGGGCAGCCCACTTCTTGAAACCCTTCAGATCTAGACCAAAATATGTGATTTCACATTATCCTATTTGCGACCTGACCCACAAATCGATACTACTAACACTACAATTTCAGACTTCTAAAATTAATACAGATCTGATACATTATCTCAGCTACCCAGGAATGACTTCTGTTTGCGTAAACATTTAAGAAGGCTTCATTTCCTAACGGCTCAAAAACCATACCCTTTTGACAGGTATGGAACAATTCTAACATTCCTATACATACCTATATAGCTTATATAGGCGGATACCTCCAGGGAGTTTTACAACAGATTCAACATAAAAAAAACCTTACTAGCTACTTGCAAGCGTTCAACCGACGCGGGATAATTGAATGTCAAATAACTCAAATAAAAACATTCCTACCTTCAGGGGCACCGAACGAATCTGTTCCTCACTTTATCTGTTCCCCAGCTGAATTCTTGCTGGCTGGCAAAATATTTCGTCTATTTTTTAGGCTGGGAAATAGTAATGATTACACGGTCATTATTTCCTGAGAAAAGGGAATATAAAATTTCCCGAAAATTCAAACTGTTTGAGACGGCAGTACATTATACAAAACAATATTCGAAAGGTTTTCCATCGATGTTTAGTTAGTTCCCATGCCCCTTTTGGTTACTTATTATTATTTTAATATTATTATTATTGTTGGCTGGGAAACAGACAATTTTTATCCAGCTGGCTGGGAATTTCCCCGTGTGTCATGCTGGCAAAGAGGAACAGATATATTTTCCCCAGCAACGCAGAAGAACACCTGGAAATGCTTTTATATCATTTATTTTCATTTATCTGGGTAAAATGATGCATTTTACAAAAAATGTTCGTTGGGTGCCCCTGTACCTTGTGCGTGAGATGAGCCAAGTGAGGAACAACGTCCATCTCACACGCCACAATTGATATCACTGCACATGCGCTGGTAAGAACCTAAAAAAACGTTATAATGTGCGTTCGGTTATTGCGATGCATTTGGCCAGCTAGTGTGGCCTTTAATGCTAGGACAGAGTAGACGTGATGACAACGCAATAACTCTAAAATCATACTTCGCTTATTGAGAACGACTACTAAAGTTGATGTTCTTTTTCTTTTTCTTCTTTCCCGCCACCTACTAAATCAATCAGATGCAAAACCGAAACCAATCGCGAGTTGGTCACACGCGTTTTCTTGCGCTTGGCGTCGGTTACGTGTATTTGCTTCGAGTTTTCATTGGTTAATTCTTGCTGTGATTGGCCATAGTACTAGTAATTGCTTTGGTTTTAGTTTAACGACACTGGCTCATTAACAATTAGATTATGAGCTCGAGATTTCTATGATGTGATAGAAATTGAGAGCGAATAATCTAATTGTTTTAGTAAAAATGATAACAATTGTCTAGTATTATATTATTCTTGGACTGTGGAAAAATTGCGAAACACTGCAGATAAATTGCTGAAGGGCTATCTTGTAGAGGCCCCTCGTTGTCAAGAAAGATACCCAAATGTTTATTATTATCTTGCAAACCTCACTTTAGTAGACAAAAAGATGGATGAATGTTGAAATTATTTTGAACTGGGCCAGGATGCTGAAGAAAGAGACTTCCTTTCTTTGAGCCTGTTGATCTACCATTAAAATATATGATGTCCCCAATCTACCAACTATTTGCTAATGTACAGCTACCTGTTAGGTGTGGAAACAAGACTTGCATCAAGAAAGTCAAGGAGAGTGACTTGAAATCCTGTGGCCGCTGTGGTAACCAAAAATACTGCAGCAAGTAAGTATTCAACTACATTGGAAACGTATTCATGTTTATTATTTATTATTTGCTACAGCATTCATATTGGGGGTTAGATATACATCAACTACTTTACAGTGGTATAATGAAAGTTGAAAACGTCCATTCAAATGTAGCCATCCACAAAAAAAAGTAATATTAATTACAGGCTGAATTTAACAAATTAAACAATTGAATATTAAAATAATGTATAGCCCAAATTTCATAAACAATGATCAAAATGTGCTTTTAATTATGTGTATTACTAACTGTATTATACATATTGGAATCTGTACTTTGTTTTCTATCATGCATTTTCTATCATGCATTTTATATATTAAATGCAAGAATGACAGAAATGTTCGGCACATGTGCACGCACATATGTGAACCTAGAGCCGAGTTGTGCCAACCAGTTATGTTCAGTTTGGTTTTGGTTCTCAAGGTGTTTCTGCGTTCTCCAGGTTTCCAGCCATTTTGTGAGCCCGCACTCCCTGCCAGACGGGAGAATGACAAACTGGTCTCCCAAAACGGCTGGATTTAATAATAATAAAAATAATAATAATAATAACAACAATATTTAGCTAGGAGGTTTTCAGGGAGGTCCTACAACATAAAACTTAAAATAATAATAAATTACGTATATAAATTACAAAATATAAAAAGCTAACAATACAGTTATCTATCTATACATCTTAAAATACATCTAAAATGTAAGTAGCCTATTGGTTTTAAAAATTCTTAAAAACAGTAAAATTAGATAATTAATTGCCTTAAATGGAAGTCGAGTCACTGACCGCGTGATAAATATAAAGCGCGGTTTGCCCCAATTGGTACGCGCGCGTGGTGGATATAGATCCAACCAGCGGCATGTACTATGTCTATGTACATCACAATTTCTTGTAAGACTAAAATTAAAATCTACGAAATTGTTCAAACATTTATATTCAAGCCTAAGGTTAACCACACTCCACAGAAACCATCCTTACAAATATTAATTCAGTCTGGTTTACATGAGTTAGTTAACTGACAGTATGCTCGTCTCGCTGTTTCTAGAGACTGTCAAAAGCAGATTGGAAAAATCACAAAGTTTCTTGCACCACTTCCAAAGGACCCAAAGCAAAGAATGGACATAGCTAAAGTTAGTTATGGTACAGCTAATGATTGCAAACAGATTTCAGCTTGTTACATTGCCCCGGAACGAAGGGGACACTTCTGTATAACAGTGACTGGGGTGATCATTGTATCTTTCAAGGGTTAAATTTGTGGTTTTGTGCCACTTAGGGCATCTAGGTATGTTTTAGGGTACTATGAATTTGAGCCACACCCACAAAACAAGATTCTGGTACCTTTTAGGGTTTCCTACAAATTTCCTACGAATTTACGACGATCACCCCGTCTAAAAATATAGAACCTTTATGATGAGAAACAAGTTAAGTAATACCACAACTTTGGACTGGTGGACTGATTACGAATAATTTTCTAGAGAAACGATCCAAGATAAGGTACATGTACGTTCACAATAATTACTGTATGGGAGTCCCGTGCCTTTGTACTCCCTGTTATTATGTATCAAGAGGGCTTCAGTATCATCAATTAAACCATTCTTCTGGCTTACCCATAAGACATTGCATTATAAAAATATATATAATTATTATTTATAGCCTGTTGGTTTCACACGATAAGAGCTTTGTTCACCGACTCATAACTCACACCTCGCGCGAAACCCAAACTGGAGAGCCTGCTTGGAAGCTAAAAATATTACTCCTACAAGAATACATAACTGCTACGTAATACAGTTTGTTTGGATCAGAATAACTTCATTTAAACTTAGTAAAATATTCGCAAGTATGTCTTCAGTTGTTTCAATTAGTATCTTATAGAATATAATGCAAATATTCAATAAACTCCACTGGTTTCACACTGTTTTGTCTTGGGACTATTCTGCAGTTTTAAGTTAAGATGTTTTACTTAAAATAATATGATCCACGAGGGTAATCGTTTTTGACGCTGGCTACGAGAAAGTGTTTGGATAAAAAAGAGGCGAGGGGGAGGGGAGCATGAAATTCCACACATCTACCCGTAATCCTGCATGACCCTACGGAAAGGAGAAACCAACACGGATGAGCCTTACTCTAAACATAACCAGTAACACTGACCGAAACGTCAAACTAACTTTGATAAAGCTTTGGTTGTATTGCAATTGCAAACAGCCTGATGAAACTTTCCATAACGAGATCGAGACAAGTTGCTGGAAAAAGTGCCAGTGAGTCACAACAATGATAAAACTGACATCTATCGGGCAAATAAAACTGCGTTTTTAATGCCATAGTAATTATACCAACTTCTTTTGCGATCATTTGCTGATTCTGCATTGAGTAAACCGTACATGTCATTCGCAAAGGCCTTTACCACTCTTGATAAGGAGCCAAGTGATCGAGGAAAAATGTCATCATTTCTCCTGGCTCGGCAAACATGGCCCAGAAAAAACATTTCTTGCTTGTAAATTTTTCATCTAATAAATCTCCAAGCACGCCGCATTCCATTATCACGTTGAAGATTTGTGGACTTTGAATTTGGCAGAATACGTCACGGTTTGATTGTAAACGGTAAGTATCTGCAATGGGTGGCTATTTAAATGCAGTGTTTTGAATCTTAACGATGAACTTCTGGCCACTGTCACGTTTGAGTTTAGGGCCCTTTCCAATAGCTTTTGAAGTGAAAAAGAAGGGAACAGTACCTTTCAGTAAAGAGACAGTGTCAACTGTTAGAGAATAGCGACTTTTAAGGGCGAAACACAATGTCTCGTGTTTGGGTCTGTGTTTACGCTGGCATTTCTTGCAGCAATAGGAAGCGATGTGGCAAAGGGGGCACTTCACGAGGCGCCCATTATCACTTGAGCGACGGCAATATGTGCAGCCGCTGTAAAGTCGTCGAGCAACCTCTCTGGGATGATAAGTGCCTTCTTTGTTGTTAAACTCCTTGTTTCCGTCGAGAATAGGCGGATTTGAATAAAGCTCATTCTTTTCTCCCGGTGGAATATAAAAAGAAGCAGTAGGACTGAAATCACAAAATTGACTATCGATGGGAAGACTGACGTTGAATTTTTTATAGTCGATCCAAGGGCCACTATGATCTCGAACTATGTTTGACTCCAGGTGAAGCCGTCCAGAAAAATTCACACCAATGTAAATGCCACCACATTTGTTGCCACTGAGGACATTTCCTACTATGTGCGCTGACGTTCGTGTTTTGGCGAGGATCCCCCAGAATCCATTCTCAAATATCTTGTTGTTACTGATCACGAGCTGGGAATTAAGATCCAGGGAAAGTCCAAAAGGTCTGTTGTGATGAATATCGTTGTTTCGTATGACTATCTTGGTCGTGTTTTGCAGGGCATAAATGCCTTCTCTTGTATTTTCAAAGATCTTGTTACCATCGATGTCACATTCCCCTGCATCTGGGCCAATCATGACACCGTGAAAACCACTGTCAAAGATCCTGTTTTCGGACGCAACAAGTTTCCCACTTTCTCTTGCTTCTAAACCTATATGGTTCCTGTACACGTCACACTTTCTGATCGATAATTGAGAACCTTGGAGGGCAACAAGAACGCCGCCTCCTCCACAGTCATGAATGGCGCAGTTTTCAATCAGTCCAGAGCTTCCGAACAGAACCTTGACTCCCGCATGACCACTAATACCAGAAATTGACATTGGCTCTCCAAACCTGCCAGTCCAATTGCAAACTGGCTCTCCTGAAGTTGCCGCTATGCACCCTGGACCTCCGTTACATTCTGGATAGTCCTGACAACTTGTATCTCCTCCTGAAATCTCGCAGTGGTTCAGGTGAATAGCTCCTTCCTTGCCTGCGCAGAGCAGAGACGTGTTTCCTTTAGGAAAAACGATATTCTCAAAATAACACCTAGCACACACAGCACAGTTTTTTGCACAGCTGATCACAACGGTCCTGGGTACTAGACCAACAATCTGCAGGTCAGAAAGGATAGTAAGGTAAGGTATATTATATTCCCCTTCATGTAATAGCATGGTTTCATTTTTTTGTGTCGTCGTCAAAGCAAAAGCTAGTTGGGCTTCATTGGTTATTTCTCTAGTGCGTATTCCTGAGGCTTCTGGTAACATTGTGCAAAACGTTTTGTCACAGCGAAGATTGGGATCAAAATGAACAGCCACTGCCAAAGCTGCCCGTGCTTGCCCTTTTAGTTCCTGCCTAGATCCACTTTTGACAAGTTCATGGAGAGCCCAAGCCTTGCGTTGCAGTGCCTTGCTGTAATAGGGTTTCAAAGAAAGACACTTCTCACAGTCATCTAGAGCATCCTGTGGCTGCCCAAGTTTCAAATGGCAAAGAGCCCTGTTACAGAACAGTCGATAGTCACTAGACGACAAACCAATGGCGCTGGAATAAAGTTCCAATGCCTCTTTAAAGTTGTTACTTTTTACTTCATGGTTTCCTTTTCTCTGAGCTGGTTGGCTTCCTCCTCTCTTTCATTTTGAGACGAATCTGCTTCAGTCATGGCCGCCTCATCTTCTGGCCGAGGTTGTCTCATACAACACGATATCAGCTTGTAGTCCCTGTCTGTCAGAGGCACATCAATAAAATAAGGCGGCAACGTGGAATCTTCCCCAGACGTCGACTTTTCAAGGTGTACAATGAACTCCAGTTTCATCTCCTGCATTGCCTGGGCTTTGACTTTCTCTTGAGAAACACTGAAAAATATCGCTGCTTCATTAAAAACACGCACGGTTTCATTTGTGTATAGCAAGGCATGGACCGATTCTTTATGTTTCGTAGAGAAGCTGTGGAGATGCTCTTGCAAATAGGTGGCGTGCGAGGCCAACTTTCCCCAAAGATGTAACGATGGAGGATTCTCGACACTAAAAACAGCATCTTCGACGAAACTTTCGCATACCTCCGCTGGTGAACGTGTATTTGCTAATGCATGGTGAAGGACACGCACTGCACAAGAAAGAACTTGTAACTCAGTCTGTTCTTTCTTCATCTCACTTCGAATCACTTCTTGCACCAGACGATGAACACTGAACGAATTCGTCCCATATCTTTGAAAAAGGGAAAACTTAGTAAGAAGCCCCACTATATCGGCCTGGTACCACAGGTCATCGCTTACTGCTTCAGTATCGTTGACTTTGTTTAGCCCTTTATTGATCACTTCATAAGGAATATCGTCGGGACCAAGAAATGCAGAAACTTGCATCACAAGAGTAGGGGTTTTACCGAGTTCCATCTCTTTTGAGACTTGACTAATGTGATCAAAATTCAACAGCCATGTAGTGTGGATAGCCAACCGCTCACGTGAGGTATTTTCCACCAGATTCCGAGCTTTATTCATCTTCAAGAGAAGCAGCCTTCTCTTTATTTCTTCACATACTCTTTTATGGGCAGGTGACGGCATCGAATATGGGCCGCGGCTTGATCAAGAGCTAACGGAAGTCCTCCAAGCTCTCTAACCAACTCGCCAATCTCTTTCTCGTCACCACCAGCTACTTCAGTTCGCATTCGTACAAACTGAATACCTTCTTCCTTCGTCAAGCACTTCAACTCAATGCAAAAGTTTCCTTCGATTCCCGTTTCTTCTCCGATTTCTGTTGCTTCTCTTCTTGTGGTTATGATAATATGGCCACGTGCCGCTGTTTCCAGTGCCCTGTGAGCAGCTTACGCATGTCGCTAGACATTTCTAGCTCGTCAAGATTGTCAACGACTAAGCACCATAGCTCTTCACGCTTCATCAACCAGTCCAGGGTCCTTGACAAGGAATTAGAAAAATATTTGTCAAAAGTTCCAATTTGGCGGGCCATGTCGCTGAGGGATATTTGAAAGAGATTGTTATTTTCGCCTGAAATCCAAAAAATACCACCAGGATATTCCTCCTTTTCTCTTTGTCGCCAGAGAAACTCGACAGCGAGGGAGGTTTTCCCTACACCCCCGAGACCACAAATAGCAGATTCAAAAACAACGATTTTCGGTGTTTTTAAGTTGCGCTGCAATGGCGTCCAGCTCGGTTTCGCGACCACAAAAGCAATGATTGCGACTGGGTACTTGAAAAATTTCAACATCGGCTGTTGCATTAAAATTACACTCTTCTAGAGCTTTAAGCCGAGAATCTAACTGATTTTGCCCAATTTCTAAAGTATCTACCTTCGAAGTTAGACTACCCTGTTCGTCTTCTAAAGACGATACCGTTGACTCTAGGTCACTTTGCTTTCCCCTAACAGACCAATGTTTTCTTCATTGGTATCTTGGCGTTTCTCTACTTTGGCTAAGTTGTTCGAAAATATTTCCAATTTCACCTGACAAAGCTTGGTTTTTTTCTAATTGTTCCTTTCGCTCTGCCTCCATTCGACTCTCAATGTCGGTTATACGCTTATCAAATTTATTAATTTCTTCTGTGGTATCTTGAAGAGCTTCACTTATCTTCTTGGCTTCATCAGCACTCGATTTCGTGATGGCTTCCACGTCTTGTGTTAGTTTAGTAACCTCGACGCTAACAAGGTTCATCAAATCCTTATCCACTGGGTATCCCATGCACAGCGTCAAGCCTGCCAAGAAACACAATAATTATATAATATACAGTGAACTCTCTTATATCCACTGGGCATCCCATGCACAGCTTCAAGCCTGCCAGAAACACACATAATTATATAATATACAGTGAACTCCCTTATATCGTCGGGACCAGCTCTAGCTGTTTGCCTAAGAGAGGTGTCCGCCTTACAGTGATGTGTGCTTTTGAGAGAGTTGGACTGTATGTGATAGATACTATATGAGCGGCAGATCTGTAATGGGCATTTACAATGGTGCGCCGAACGTGAGCCATTGTAAATGCCCATGCATTACAGATCTGACGCGAAGTGGAAGAGAAAGCCTGTCCCTATAATTAAATCATATACTAACCTTTGGTCTCCCAGTCATGAAGGTCATCAAGTTCTTTATCCTGATCGGCTTTTTGGCAGCCCCAGTGAACGAACCAACGTTTCCATGAGCTGAAAGCTATTGTTAAATTCAGGCTCGGTCCAGTGGTCGAAGTTGCAATGGCCCCACTCATTTCTGACTTGGGAGCGCACATCCTTAGCATTAGTTTGAATGCGAGTGTGAAACACAGATGCATTCGCCAGCATCCCCAACACTGCTGACATGTCACAAGTGTTATCAAACCCTGCAAACAGGCAAGACAAAGGTGACAGGACGTCGTTGTATTCATGTTCTCTCTTCTTTTTTAAACTGGGATGATCGTCGGAAATGTTAAAAGGAACCCCTTACACTAACAGGTAACAGAATATTGCTTTGTGGGCGTAGCTACAATTCATTTTCACCCCTAAGAGGTACCAATTATCTAGCGTCAATAGGCCCGCAATGGGTGCAAAGACGCTAGATAATTTGTCAATAGGCCCGAAATACGTGCTAAGATGCTAGATAATATTTTGAAAAGACATGTAGTTCCAAGTCTCTGGGTCTACCGAATGAGATGCCAAATCTTCATGCACAGAGGAAAGTGCTTATTATAATAAATACTTTGATGCAGCTTATTTTAGACGATTTTGGTGGATTTTTGATGTTTAAAATTGACTTATTGTGGTTCAATCAGAGGAGGTTTTCATGGTTGTGACCATTTTTGGGGCTCGACAAGAGTTACCCAGATTAAGATTTTCTCAGATTGACAGCTATAGACTAGGGTGGGGTGGGGTTGGTTGGTCGATCAATTGATCGATTGGTTGATTGGGGGTGAAAATCAAAACTATGAGAGCCAGTAACACAACCATTCAGAATGAAATGCCTGTTGCCTGCCAAGAATCACCTGCTAAATGATTATCTACAAGGTGGAAACATAATTATTTTCTCACCTGTAAACTTGGCCATGTGTGGCTCAAGGTAAAGTTTAGCCAGGTCGACTGCTGTTGTAACTTTGTAATCATATAAGCGTTCCTTTCTCTTGAACCTCGCCCAGTTCTTATTGATGCTTCCATAGTTTAAATCAAAATGTCCATCCTTCTTCATGTAAGTGGGATAAACCTGTGTATCGATTCCACTTGAGGTCTTTAATGATACGTAGTGTTTGGTTATTTCTCGACTGGCAAAATCGCGGAGGACTGGTAAGAGAAGCCTGTTTAAGGTGATGCCAACCACAACCCATCTTTTCTGGTTGTCTGCGAGGTCAAAACTAGTGACTGGAATGATAACAGAGTTGGCAGGTTGAGTGCAAAGAACTTAAACCAGCTAGCAGACAGGGGTGAGTTAGCCTTCACTAAGGGCCTATTTACATGGAGAAAAGTTGTCCCTGATAGGAGGGTTACCCTCCATACCGAGCCACCCTAGCGCGTTGTCTCCGGATCAACCAGTCCTGGCTATCATTGTGTTGTGCTCTTGGCCAAGACACTTGACTCTCACATTGTCTCTCTCCACCTAGGAGTAAATGGGTGCCGGCGAATTGTCATGGAAACCTGACAAAAATGCTGACGGGGGGAGTGATCCTCCTATATTAGTCGCTTCACACCGGCCTGATAAGCCGCTAGGCTTGTAGGCAGACTCTAGCTACATGTACTTACCAGGTCCAGCAGCAGCTGAGGGGCCAGTTAGAATTGTGGGTGCGGCAGCAGGTACTAGAAATGTTGGCATGAATGGAATTGTTGTACTTGAGCCAGTTGCCATGGTGACCTAAAACATAACAGCTATGTTGAGAATAAACTTACTAAGACAAAACCCTGGGGGGGGGGGTACTAAATTATACACGCTATATAGGTACGTGCCGCTGGACAGGGTATGGAACAGGTATACCAAAAGGCATTTTTTGGTCTGAAACAGAGTATCAGTTTCCCAGAAATTGGCACGAAGATCAGTAATAATTGGAATAGAGTAGACAAAGTCTACGTTAGTCAGATGAAACGAAACATGTAGGAGTATTAAAGAAGCTTTACAACTACACATTCGCAGTGCTGCTTAGTAGTTTAGCCTTTTGGGTTAGAAAGAAAATCGTTAAAAATCATCTGGAACAGGGTATTTTTTTCAACATTTAGTCTGGAACAGGGTGGCAAAATTAGCGTTTTGTGGTCTGGTACTGGGTAAGGGTTTTTATAGCCAGCGGCACATCCCTGCCCAAATTTTTTTGGGAGTACCCCCCCCCCCCCCTCCCTCCCCCGGGACAAAACCGTAAGAGTGGAACTACTAACATTTAATCTAGCTAGCTGCAGAGCATTTTGGGAGCGATTTTAGAAATATACCTGGCAACTTATTTACATATCGGCTGAACACTTATAGAACGAGGCATATAAAAACAAAAGGATCCATTCTTATTCAATGACATGCAAATAAGTTGCTGGGTATTCTACAATTTAGCCGCATTTTGGCATTACATCACATTCTACACCAATATTGTTGAATTATACTTAATCAACAAAATAGACATTTTAACAAACTTTAACAAATTCTGTCAAAAGGATTCAGAGCCACCTTAAATTTTTGAAAAATAAGGTAGCTCTCAACCGCATCATATGAATTTTTTTAAAACTTGTAAGTTCAATGTATATTTCAAATTGATTACTAAGACAAAAAATATCAAATGAAACACAAAGTGGGAGCTTATTCCTTGCAAAGTGAAACCACCAAGGCCAGCGTGCAAGGTTTATGATTTTGTCTACCTGAAAAAACTCAGGCAGGATTAAGTTTTGTGTTGAGTTTATGGTGTGTATAATAACACCATAAGAATCTGTTTTAATACATAGCCAGCAAAGTCGCACAATGCAGACCACTGTTCTTGGCTATGTCTCGAGCAACACATATGTATATAAACTTGAACAATTGACCCTTTATAAACACATGCCAAGCATGGAGAAATTCTTGAGTAGTCCTTCCTGTTTCTGTCTGTATTCTGACGGCAGTATTTATCAAAGTCAGTTGTTTAAAAAAAAAGGAGAAAGAAAAAGAAAACCCCAGGCAGACTGGAACCCAGGCCACACCATTAGGCCACAAGTGCCCACACACCATCCTCAGAAATAAATAAATATTGACAGACTGCAGCCCAGGGGGGGAGGGGGGGTACTCAACAAAGTTTTAAATGGTAAGGAGAGGCTCTGCCCCGAGGTCCAAACCCTTACCCTTTTATACACCATTTTCGACAGAAGAGGTACCCCTTTCACATACCTACAGTAGAAACACTGCATCCTTTTTCTATATTTGATACTTGAGTAACTCCTTAAGATACATGGATGAATCAGCCATTAGGCATGTCTGTTTGATTATATTTTGAAAGGCCCTTTAAATACCTAAGCGACAGTTTTCCGTATACTTCAACCTCCAGCCTGAAAACTGAAAAAGGTACCCCTTTCACGCGCGTCAGGCATATAGTCCATTATAGGGAGTACCCCCCCCCCCCCCCGGAGGATTGCAGTCAGTATGCAGAACTGAAAACCTCCCGGCACCCTTCCATCCCAAAATGCACCCAACCCGCAGTAGAGGGTCCCCAATAGGTTTGGCGGGATGCGGGATTTGGCTTATTTTTGTGGCGATCTTCGGGATGCGAGCTAAAAACAGGAGCGGGAAGCGGGAATTCCAATTACGAGCGGGAGCGGGATTTCGTGTTTTTAAGGGGAAAAGTAGCGGGATACGGGATTTCAATTTTTTTAAAATTTATTTTCTTTTTACGCGACTGCATGAATTGAACAAGCGCGCAAGGCAGATTGGTACAAATGGATCCTTTGTGTATAACTGTGTCGGGTTTCAATTAATGAATAGCAAAGGAGGTGTAGCCTGTTTAAAAACGTATTCATTATGCGTAAGTGTGAGACCCGTATGAGTCCTTTTCTGATTGTGTTGATTTCCGACATTGCTATTTTCGTCGCTTTCGTCACAAGAAAGAGGTATCAAGTCACAGATGGTCTTTTGCATGTCCTGGCCTTGTCTGCGTTCTTGGCCATTCCAATCATTTCCATTTCCATTGAGCGTTTGTTGAAACAGCTATATCAGGAGGGGACATTGGGGTTTGCGGTATTGCGGTTTCAGACCATTTTTCATACGGTATTTCGGTGTAATTTCACTCTTAAAGTACGATATTGCGGTTTCATCCAGCCCTCCGGTATGCGGTTTTTTAGCGTTTTGGTCGACGGAACTCGGTAGAACTCGGTAGAAACTGAAATGTTCTTCACGGTATTTCGGTTTCTGGTCGTTACTATAATCGTTTCAGTAAGATGATAATGTCGATAATGTCGTGTGCGATGAGCCTATAAATGTCCGATAGCAAAAGTAACGTGAGTGTTAAAGACCGTTCACTGATGCCCGATAGACGAAAAAACCCAGCTCCTGTATTACTGCTACGGCAGAAAACGTGCCAGCTGTGATGTCCTTCAGTGATACCGGTATACAGCTGCAGTCATAACTAACTTGATACGAAATTCTTGGGAGCGTCCTACGAGAAATGTCGTCATCCGGAGAGCCTCACCTATGGCCAACTAATAGCACGACACAAGCGAACGACCGACATAGCTGGTTTTAATTTATCAACGAACTAATCAAGATTAAGAAAGGCAATGCAATCACCGAATTTTAAAACTAAAACGAGTATAACTTCAAGGAACTTACCTTCAGAGATCAGTGTAGATCGAGATGATAACGGAGTGCAAACTCAAGCTAACAAACTAAATAAATGCACTTCAGTGTTAACTCAGACGAGACTGCCTTACTAAAAATAGAGGGGTTTTGTACAATAGATTTGGAACGCTTTCAAATTACGGTCTGTTGATTTCTTTCAAACAAAACAATTGTTTCTGAATATTAATATTGCAGAAGCCAAGATCATCAGACTTAATCGAACTGCCTGCCACATCAACAATGAGTTCTCAAATTTACAAAATGTTGCACGCGATTTTGCACTCCCGAAACAAAAAGATAGGTGTACATCCACCAACATTTCCACGATCAAACTTTGTTTAGGTTTCTATAGCAGAAACAAAAGGAGAAAACTACTTACTTGAAAGAGATGTTATTACGAGGACAGCTGCACGTAAACAATCTTCTGGGCTTCTAGAAACGTCCAGCTGTTAAATGGCTTGTTCAAGGGTTCAGCGATTTTCAAAGAAATATTCGTTGCGGGTCAGAACATTATTTAAATAAAGATGTTTCGGAGCCAGTCCACGTAGGGATCAATCAATTATGGAAATGGTTAGAAACAGCCTTACCTCAAAAACTATTTCTGGTGAAATGTATTCATGATCAAGCAATTTGTTAGCAAAAGTTAGCAAATGCTAATATTTGTGGTTAAACCGCCAACGGAAACTCGATTGAAATTTGTTTGTCAGTCAAGATAAAACGCAAGAATATAAATTATTTTAAGGATAATAAACAAAATATTAAACCTCCTTTTGGCTTCAAAATATATTCACTGATAATTGTCCGGCATTATCTGTTCCTTGAAGCTCACAGTTTTCGCAGTGGAAGATTTGAACTGGACTCCTAACAGCAACTGCGTGTTTCTAACATGCTAATAAACTGGTTCCAGCGGTTGATCAATGGTTAGTCTGGCCGGCACAAGCTGGGCGCGTCTAGATCTATTTGTCGCATGCGCAGATGACTGTTGTAGCGTTTTCGAGCTTATTTGTATGGACGGGGAAAACGCTAGTAAGAAAACGATGGTGTGGATGAGGAGCTTTTGATGCGTTTTCGATGAAAACGGAGCGTTTCGAAAACTTAGCGTTATGCAGTCCAGCGCATTTCTTCTTTTGGAAATGCGCTAAACAATAGCGTGACGTCACAACATGGCGGCTTTGAAATCTTCCCGTGTGGACTCCACTTGAGTTTGAAATTTTCATTTTATCGAGTCTTCCCAGCTTGCTTTGCCTGCCGATTTGTAACACAACAACAAAGAAAGCATTGAAGATTGCGTTGTGCTTGAGATTGTGGACAATGGCGGCGAAATGTGTGCGAAGGTGAGTTTTTACTTTCGATACATATGTCAATTTTGCTTGTTTACTGGACCGATTGATCGTCTTCAATTCACTATATATCTCGTGAAAAAATTTTATGGGCCTTGAAAAAATTCAGGGACATTCTATAGGTATTCTAGATGTTTTGTACGAAATCTGAGCGATGGGCCGCAATTTGCGTGGATGGGCCGCGATTTTTGCGGGAAGCAATCCTCTGCGGCAAAATGATACTGCTTGTAACTAATCGTTTGGGGCGTCTTTTCCTTTCGTTTCAGGTCGGTGATGTGATGGATACATATCGGAGTTATATGTACGATCGCTGCTGATTATGTGCTGGACGGATATGTACAAAAGTGACACAAGAGGATGTGAGGTTTCTTTGTTTGAGGCAGAGTGCAAGGCTTTATGCATGTTTATGGACGTTGAAATCGGGGAAGGATCGGCCGAAATCCACTCAGTCTGGATTTGCCACAAGTGAAAGAAAACACTTCTCGATTTCGAGCTTCACAAAATCAGGAAAAAGAAAGTAAGAAACCCTTTGAATGGCTGCCACCTTTGAATTGTATTTGTGCTGATTGCCTGTGTGATTTTGTGACATTTGTGAGCGGCTGACCTGACCTTTGAAAGCTTCTGCGGTTAGTGACACAGCTGAACTGCAACATAACATGACAATGAAGACCATATCTCTCGTATTTTTGAAAGAGATCGATCAGGCGTTTCTACATCCGCCAAGTGAGCGCTACAACTGGCAACAGAACTAGGATATCAACATCGTTTTCCTTGTTGTTGTATTAAAAAGTGACAGGACATTTGCTGCTCTATATTAAATTATGTCTTCTGACCTACTCAGTTGCTTCAGGTGTGTTTTATTTTTATTTTAACGCAGTAAACGAGCATGTTGTATTATGTGGAGGATTTTCACGTAGAATAGAGCCTTCGAGTGTTCACTCTTGCAAATTTTAAGAGGTCACAGACCAGGCCTAGGATATGCGTGTATTGTTGCAGCGTTCGATTTTGATACAACAGCCCATTATAACCTAACCAATAGCTCTGTTTTGAACATAGCGCGCGACCAGAAGAGAAATACAAGAGCTAGTCGCAACTCATTCCTGGGCTAAAGGATATCGAAGCCATGTTTCGCTTTCTGCAAGCAGTTAAATATATCAGTATACGTGTAAGCGTAAATAGATTATTTCTGAACCAAGACGGCTCGATCTGTTTTGAACATAGAGCGCGACGAGAAAGGCAAGTGCTCCTCCCAATATTCCTGGCCAAAATATATCACAGCCCTGTTTCTCTTTCTACAAATTTTAGGAGGTCATGTTAGGCTTGAGGGGACAAAACGTGGGGTAGGCCACATGGCCTAGGCCATGGGGTAGGCCATGGGGTAGGCCATGGGGTAGGCCATGGCCTACCGGTGGTTAATTTCCTAAAAAAAAATTGGGTAAAAAAAAATCGCTTGAATACAGTCAATTTCCGATGGAAAGCTAAAGATGTGTGCGATTGCGTGAAACAGTCCCCATCAAGACATCCGTCAAGTTATTTGGGAGAAGCGTTTGCGTGACGACACAACATAACAGAACAGTGGCTATAAACATGAGCTCGCGATCTCAGATAAGTATTCCAGGCGTAGTCAATCGATAGAAATCGATATCGGAAATCAATCGATACACTCGATATCAATCGATATCAATCGCCGATTGCTATCGATTGATATCGGAAATCGATAACAATCGAACTCACAGAAAATTTTTTTTATCGATTGTTATCGATTGGCAAAATCGATAACAATCGATAACAATCGATAATAATCGATAACAATCGATAAACATCGATAATCCAAAGGAGTTACGCGTTACGCCGTTACTCGGATTACTAACAAACCAAAGGAGTATTTGTTTCAAACATATTACTGAAGATGGCGCGGGAGATGGCGTGGCTATCTAGACATGTATCTAGTAAACAATACGAGACCGGCGTTAATCGTTAAGCATTTTATTATCGAATTCAACATCTCGTCCAGGCAGAGTGTTCATCGCGTTCACTTGGTTTTCTGGGATTTAAAAGATTTGAACATGTCCATTCATTCGAACCCTTGTTTTATGACGACGAAAAACACAGAAAACTGCTTCTTCTTTTGCATGTATTGTTCCTGGTCGATATTTATGGAGCCAAAGTGATTACTGCTGTGCTACTGGATTATTTTTTATTTCTTGCTTACTCTGTGATTTATTCTTACGTTTCTTTTTTAATGCGACTAATTTAAATCACAAAAACACTGATTTTGTTGTTTATTCTGCTTCATCTTTATGGCGTTGCTATAACGAGACCAGAGGGTTGCACGCCGCTACTTTGCACACCGCAACTTCTTCTTCCGGTATTATGAACTGCGCTGAAGATCGATAAAAAGACCAAATTGTTCCTGTTATTGTTTTTGTTCCTATAGTATTTTGTTGATAATTGTTAAACTATTGCATGCTATGATATGATGATTGAATGACTCAATAAAACCATATAGACAACATTGTGTAAATGATTAACTTGTAAAATGACAAAAATCATTTCCGATAACAATCGATAATAATCGATAACAATCGATAACTTAATCGTTATCGATTTATATCGGAAATCGATATCAATCGAACTCACAACTTTTTTTCTTTATCGATTTCTATCGATTGATATCGGAAATCGATATCAATCTTCGATTGTTATCGATTGTTATCGATTGATATCGATTATCGGTTTATCGATTGACTACGCCTGGAAGTACTCCAAATTAAAAAAAACTGTAAGGCCGCTTGTAGATCCATCCCTTATACTAGTGATAAGCGAAGAATGTCTTCCTCTGAAAACACTGAAAAGCCCCTCGGGGAGAGTAATAAATATTGTATTGTATTGTATTGTATTCCTCGCCAGTTGGATTTGTTGACACAATATAATCTCGGCAGAATTTGCATTCAGCATATAACGCCCAAGCTTTCCGAAGGATTTATTTCCATCCAGTTGAGCTGACTCAGTCAGTAAATTAAGATCCTCGCAGCGAATGAACGATCCACTCCTTGCATGTGAATTCCATGAGTTGTACACAAGAAAAGTTTTTTACTGTGTTGGGTGTATATAATATTTGCTTCAGAAACCCGTAATGTAATTTTTCAAAGCCGGTCGTTTTCTTAGAAAAGTCAACCGAAATTCCCGGAAAATTCAGCACGCACCAGATCGACATCCTTACTTGCTGTAGTTACTAAAATGTCGTTTTAGATCGTTTTGCACCTGGAAATAAATCCACTAACCATTTAGGTATAGGCTTGGAGGCTTCAGAAAGCTTTCCATCGGAATTTGACTGTATTGAAGCGATTTTTTTTTACCCAATTTTTTTTTTTTTAGGAAATTAACCACCGGTAGGCCATGGCCTACCCCATGGCCTACCCCATGGCCTAGGCCACATGGCCTACCCACGTTTTGTCCCTACCCATCGATGCGTGATTGTTGCGACTGTACGTTGCAGCACGCCAGTTGTTCGCTGTTACTGTAACCTAAACCAATACTGTTTTAGCTTGTTTTGAACATAGCGCGCGACCAGAATATAAATACAAGAACTAGTCGCAACTCATTGCTGGTCTTTGTGCAAGCAGTTGATCCCGGCCAGTAATACATGAAAGCGTATAGCTGCGGATTGTCGAAGGACGAAGCGCGATCTCCGATCTGAGCACGACAAGAGCTCGATCTAGAGCGCGACAAGAAAGGCAAGCGCTCGTCACAACTTATTCCAGGCTAAAATATATCAAAGCCATGTTTCTCGTCCAGCAAGCAGCTAATCCCGGCCAGAAATAAACGTAAATAGATTGTTGGATTGTTTCATTCAAAGCATCGCGTTAGATCGACTCAGAGCTTTCAACTCGCGCGCGATCGCAATCGTGAATTTCGCACCACGTGACTCCAAATTCGCGCTCTGATTGGATAATTGTTTGTTTTGGTCGGCGGATGAAAACATTTCCAAAAGAAGAAATGCGCTGGACTGTTATGAAACGGGTACGTATGAACAGGGCCTAAGTCAACCTCGTCCCCAGAGCCCACGATTCTTTTGGATGCTTCTAAAGGATCGCGGGCTCGCGGGACGAGATTGGGCCTAAGTGTGGACGGGGCCTAAGTCTTTTGTGTGATGTTTATTTTAATAATAACACAGAAACTTGTTTAAAATTTTGGGCGGGATCGGGATTTCGACGAAAAGAAAGGCGGGATGGCGGGATTAACAAGAAAAAATAGGCGGGAAGGCGGGATCTGGGAACCCTATTGTGGACCCTCGCAGTAATCTTGCCTACGTTATAGGCGGAGACGTTTATTTCTAGTTTTAACCATGTGCAACTCAGGCTTTTACTTTTACTTTACTCAATGATGTTCAATTTTTCAGACTTCGGGTTTCGACTGTGTGGTCCGCCATTTTGACTCGCGGTAGTCAATCTGTTTTTCTGCCGCATGTACTGACCTTGTCAGCTAATTCGCTCCACTGTACTCCACTGTACTCACGATAAACGAAGTCGAATAAAACCTTCCGTACACTTATGGTCCTTATGACCGAAATGAAGAGCTATTCAATCTCTTACCCCGAAAATTGCATGTGAATAGTTCGGACCTTGGGTACAGTAAGGAAAAATTTACTTGATAAGCTTACCTCCGCTTACCTCTCTTTAACAAAGATGTCAGGCACCACAAGAAAGGATGATTAAGTTGTTAATCACATTTTCAAACAGTCAATTGCTTCAGAACATCACACGAAATCAGTCTTCAACGGCAAAACTCACAGAATAGACGAACATTGGTATCCGTCTCAACTGGTATTTTGGATTTCGGAGAACACCCGGAAGAACACTGATCAATTCCGGGAAAAATGGAAATTCTGGAACGGAATGGAGTGCCGGCTAGATTGAACGACGGAATATACCTTTTTTCTTCGCGGAACTGATTAGTTTAGTTATGATTATAGCTATTTTACATGTAATGAAATAAGAGGAATGGTATGTTATGAGAAGGCTCTTTGGTGAAAAATTCGTAACATTTGACAGCAGCCAGGACTCATACATTTGTTTACAATATCAGTACTTCCAATTTGGTTACGTTCCCAGGCCAGCCTCGTACCCAGAGGTCTCTCTTATTTCCAAGAAAATGGGCTCGCAAAGGTAGGAGGGAAGGCGAAAGGTCGGTCCCTCGCGCTTCGGGCTCGTGCCCAGTCGTTCGTCCAATCGCAAAAAACAAATGCGAAGTGCCTGAGGAGGAGGCTGTTCCCAGGCTCTTTACCCTTAAACCAAACCCCGTTCCAAAATTTCTGACTTTTCTCAGAAACTGAGGGAAAAGAAAATCATAATTTCTGCGCTTTTACACTTCGTTGCAGGCATCTCAAGCGAATAAAAGGATCATGAATATTAATCGGCCGGATTGATTCTTTTTACACCACGGAATTTGCAAAGGTTAAAAATGTAGTGTTTGTATGTAGCTGGGAACATGACCAAGTGTCCGCTTACGAGAGGTGTCCGTCTACGAGAGGTGTGCGTTAGCGGTAGCCTGCGAGCAGGCTCTCGTACGCGCGATGAGCGCGGAGCGCGATCGTCATCCTTAGTATTGCGTGACGTTCGAGCGCGGAGCGCGAGGGCGTGGGCTGAAATGATTCGGCCCACGCCCTCGCGCTCCGAGTACGAGAGCGTACGAGAGCCTGCTCGCAGGCTAGTTAGCGAAGGTTCGACTGTAGTAGCCTGTTGAAAACGTTAAAATTTGTAAGACGTGTCATTTCGCCAAACGATTCAGGGAATGGATAAATATTTTAATATTTCGCAACAGCGTAGTAATTACATTATAACCTTGAAGCCTTTATTTCATACGATGGTAGCCTGCGAGCAGGCTCTCATAAGCGCGATGAGCGCGGAGCGCGATCGTGATCCTTAGTATTGCGTGACGTTCGAGCGCGGAGCGCGAGGGCGTGGGACGAGATTGAGAGCCTGCACGTAAGGCCAGGTTTCTCGAATGCCGCCCCTAACGGACCCCTAGCGAGTTGACAACTCGTTACGCTTCATTAGTCAAATAACCAACCAATAGAAACGAAGCAAAATGTAAACAAACATGACAGCAAATTGCACGTGGATATTTTCGGAAGATCTTCTTCACGTCTTCTTCATGGATGGCGCGGTAACGCCGAAGAAAGTTGTCATCAGAACGAACGATTGCTGCCGTGTTTGCAAGTGTTGTTTTCATATCAAGTATGGAAACGGGAAATCTAGTCGTATGTCCACCGAAAACTTATACCAAGCTTCAAATCGCGACGGAAGCCGTGGAGAAGTTTTGGCTTTGATGTGTGAAATGTCGGCCTTCCGCTCGTGAAATCGCCAAGGTTGACAGAGCGCGTTTGTAATCCATGTGCCCGCAAAATAAGGAACTTATGGAACCTCTTTACCGAGATAAAAAAGGCGACTTGCAGTGACAAAGCAGAGGCAGAAGAAGGCAGCATTCCCGCGCGAAGTAAACGCCAACTTCCAACTTCTGTTTCGACACCAGACAGAAGTCCTGCAAATAGGAAAACTTCCAAAACAAACAGATCGGAAGAACCCTTGTCCCGAAAGTCTCTCTTTTCGGAAGTACAGCAAACGAGTCAACAGAGTGAATCCTCGAACAGCAATGCTAGTGTAAAATCGACAAACCAGGATTTGCTTCTACAAAACTCGAACATCGATGACCTCCTGGGAAACAAGAAAACGATGGTGAAAGTTGTCATAGTTCACCCAAATGGCCGCGTCGATGTTCGCACACCGGCGGAGAAACAGTCAAGGAATCTTATCAAGAACATTTCCTTGCAAAATTGGAAAGCAGTGGCAAACGGTGTTTTTGGCCACAATGAGATACGGGAGGAATTGCCAGGAGTCTTGCAGAGGGCAGTTTCGTCCGAATTTAAGGAATACAGCCGTTCGGATTCTATTTTGAAAGGAACTGAACCAGATCAGCTGGCTGGGTTTTCCTCGAAATTCGTGCTCGAGGAAATTAGAATTTTATGCCCCTTTTGGAATGCAAGCATTCATGGAGCATGTGGAACTCGCTCTATTAATTCTATTGCACTTTGTAGCTCAGTGGCTGCACGTATTAGAAACGCTACAATGTCTGCTTTGACTTACCGAATATCTGCAGTGTTATTTCACGCCGGAGTCGGTTACGACGACATGAAACGCCTCAACCGATTGGGAGTTTGTATGTCCCCAGACAGGGTGGTGAACCTTCAACGAAAATGGGGGAAAACTTCGATGCAAAAGTTCATATATGGAAGGAAGCCATCGAGTCAAACAGAGCCACGTTAGCATTCCTTGAAGAGGTGGAAGAAAAACAAGTCCCACAGTTAGAGGTGGACGATATGGCCGTTGAGACGAGGATCGACTTGACAGAGGACACGGTCAAAAATTACTCGTCCTACCAACCCGAGATATTTCATAATGCTGTAAAGATCACCTGTAATATCCAGCAGCAATGCCAGGATGAATCTGTTACTGATGACACTCTAACAGCTTCCATCAACCACCTGAAAGCAGAGCAGCTACCATTCTTCAAGTAAGTTTATTCTGAAAATCCAAATAATCGAATCCCGTATTGTTTCCACTTTCACATTCCATTTTGATTTGATATAATCTAGCATGTGAATATGAAAAAAAATATTTCCTAAATGTTTGCTAAAGAAAAATAGAGCATTTGTAATTTTTTTAGGCATTGATTGGGCAATTAGTGCTGCTGAATTATATGTAAATACGTATTAGCTTATTTGTCTTTTCAAACTAGGATTGTTGGTGATAATGTGGATTTGGAAGTTCATGCCAGAATTCAAACCAAAGATCATGGAAACAAATCTCTCCACTGGACTCATCAATACGCAGAATTGGCTAGAGTTGTCATCCCCATGGCAGAGACAACAGCCCAAAAACAACTGAAGGATGTCCAGCTCATCGAATTACTTCCCTCCATAGAGGTCCTGCAGTCTGCCAAGAAAACCTGGTCAATTTTGGTCAGCAGAGTACTATGCAAATATGTCAGTGCATTGAGTGAGTTCAGGGATGTTGTTATCCACCACATCCCACACAAATATTCGGAGGAAATGGCACAAAAATCTCACATGGTATTTTATTAAATAATTTAAAAATAGTTACATATATTTTCCATTATTATAATGAATCAAAAATATTGAAAGGATTAAATAAAATTAATGCTGCACTAGTAAAATAATTTGAAGGCTGATAGTAAACATTCAGTCCCTGATTGCAGGCATTTTAAAAAGTCAATGTTTTTGTTATTTGAC
This sequence comes from Desmophyllum pertusum, assembly GCA_029204205.1. Taxonomy (NCBI): domain Eukaryota; kingdom Metazoa; phylum Cnidaria; class Anthozoa; order Scleractinia; family Caryophylliidae; genus Desmophyllum; species Desmophyllum pertusum. The sequence continues at coordinate 1,364,685 of MU826363.1, forward strand.
ATGTATCAATATAATAATAAATTATTGTCATAAAACACAACAGGAATTTGAGAAAATGAGAGTAATGTAAAAAACATGAGCCGCAGGGGAGTGTATCTATCAAAGTCCCAATATCAGTATAACTCTGTAAATATAAACCCTGATTATGCGGCCAACCCCTATTAAGCAGCCACTTGTCATTTTCCCGAGGGACTGGCGGCTTAATCGGAGTTAGACTGTATCAAGTATTTTACATCAATTCAACTTACGCATTAAATTTGGCTTTCAGGCTTGACTCGTCTCAATATATGCTGTATATCTAAAACAGCAGCTGCTGAGTCATGTTGTTGTACAAGTCGAATATATGCCATAGCTACCATAAATGTAATTTTTAAACATATTATTCTTATTGTTTTAGTGCTGCCTGGATTTGTTCTTCTGGAATCCCAACATTGCAGGAGAAATGGCAAAGATTCTGAAAGCAAATCAAGAAAAGTATGTTCCAGTAACAAGTGTCAATGGCGAAAAGAAGGTTCTAGCACGTGTTGCTCAACATGGAGACCAGTTGTATGAAGAGAGAGGGCGAAATGTTCAGTGGGCTTTTGGTGATGGAGGGAATCAATATGACAGACTTGAGGGCTTAAGGACAGAATTTGCTGATTGGCATGCCAAAGTCACACTTTACAAGGTAATAAAATGCATTTTCTCTTGTTTAGAACAGTAAATAATTTAGAGTGAGCTAACAAGTAATATTATTATCACTGACAGCTACATTTATGTATATATAAAATTATTGAAATCAACCAACATATTGTACATAAATTATTAGTACTTTGTGATCTGCAAGCATGCTTAATGTGAGTGGCCAGAGTGGTAAAAGCCACAATGCATTACAACCTTAATCTAAATCATGTAAGAGGCTAGGGGAGGCTCAACAGTATGTACAGTATTTTTCACTTGGTATGCAAATAAGGGCTAAATATTAAATAATATTTTGCAGTAGCTAGTTTTAAGAATTTCATTTCTTTTACTACAGTCAGAATTTGAGACATTTGTTAAAGCCAAGTCTGCAGCTGAAGTTGGGACGAGTGCAGCCAGTATTAACCGGACAGGAAAAACAAATGCACGGAAAGGGGTCCACTCAAATTATAACGAATATAAAGAGTTCCATGAGAGAGAGGTAGAGGCACACATATGTGCGGCATTCATGGAGATGTCATCAATGAGTAAACTGGAAGGTATGACATATTATATTGTGTGGCTTTGCATATTATTAATGTCCTTTCTGAAAAAGGTTATTTGAAAGAGATACGGTAAGCAACCAAAAAACAGTTTTAATGACTTTCAAATTTAAGGTGAATTGTTTTAAATAATTTATAAGGCACTTCAATTTTAGTCAAAGCATGAATAAAGGTATGTCACAGCAAGGTCTCTATTATATTGAACCAATTTGGCAAAATTATAATTATAAATTTTATGCAGAGTAAATTTGAACAAACATGATTTTAAACCAGTTTTAAATTACTCATTCCAGATCATCCTTCATATGATATACCAGACAAGTCAATTGCAAAAACAACCAGGCAGAAATGGCTTTTGGAGCTTTGTGAGCAATTAGTGACAACATACATCTTTGGTGAATCAGAAGTGCAAACCCTTGTTGATCAGACTCAGACTCTACAAGATGCTACTGAACAGCCATTTAGATGTAGAGCTGCAGACTGTCCGGCTACTTATGTGCATCACTCAAGGAGAGTGAGGTATGACAAATGCTATTCCATTCAGTGCGAAATCCAAAAGAGAGCCTGCTTGCAGGCTAGTTAAAATACGGCTTTCAAAAATCTGACATATACAGCATCATGTAATATTGGATGAATTATGGTTTAAATTGCAGGCATGAGATTGAGATGCATGGTGGGAATTTAAATAGTAATCTTGGTCAAAGAGATGAATTTGGGTACTATTATTGCCGAGCTGCTTGTGACAATGTTTTCTTGACCAAGACAACAAGAAACAGGTTAGAAATAATGCATGGAATTTTCTTTTTGACATGACAGCGATGAACAGGTTATAGCATTTGGTGGAAAAATTTCACTTGGTCGCTCGGTTGATCGATTGGTAGCCTGCGAGCAGGCTGTCTTGTTTTGGGACATTAATTTATGCACATTAATCTATGTTGTGTGGTTCCAGAAAATTTCCACACCTCCCCCGTGGAATGTTTTTTGGTTTGAACCTCCCTTCCCCCTGGTATTTTCCAGTTTAGCGTCATACTTTCCTTTAGGGTGGGTATGGATATTTTCTGGAACCACACATTCATTCACAAATGAGCTCATAGGATTATTACACCATTTTACAGTAACTGCAATTATTTTTTCTATCTCTAGACATGAAAGAAGTGCACATGAAGGTGTTGCAGTGGAAGAGATTGATGATGCACAAGAGAACCCAACTCCCCAAGACTTCATGTTCAATTACCACAAGGCTAAGCTGTCATATGGTCTAATTCTCTTTGAATTTAATGATGCCATAAAAGAAGGGGACGGGGAACGTTTATTTAATTTGTATAAATTAGCATTACTTCTCTTTAAGACAAATGGTCATGTCAAGTATGCTTACATTGTTTTGCTCTACTTGTGTCAAGTAATAGCAATTCTTCCAGAGTCTGAGGCATCTGATCTGAAGCATAACAGGTTTCACAACAAGTATGGGGGAAAGGGTAAAAATATCCCCCTTGATTTACTTAAAGAACAACTAAATAAGGATTTAAAAACAACATGGAAGGGTCTTGGGGCCAACTTATCAGAAGAAAGTGCCTCACGTACATCGAATGCACTGGAGATGCTGCTAGCCATCATGATGTCAATTGACAATGACTGTTCATTTGACAAGCGAAAAGGGTACAGAGCAGCAAAAAACCCAGAAGAGAGTGTGAAACAAGTTCTTGGAGATCTTTTGGGAAAGAATGTCTTCAAATTCACCCCTGGGAGGGAAGGGCATCCATCTTTTCCAAATTTTGATGGCAACCTCTTACATGGTCTAGATTACAGGACTTACACAAGTGGATGACTGAACACATTTCCCTGTGGGGGTCAATATACGAGGGACGTGGTATTTGAAACTTGAGTAAAATAATTTAAATTGGAGAGTTAGTGCAACTTCACATTCAATAAGTTGTACTATGGTTATGGTTAATGACTGGGGGTGGGGAAGGGAAGGGCTGGTCACAAGCAGACAGCTAAAAACCAGAATTTGATAGCAAATATAATATATATTTTTTTATATTTATATTACAGACATATAAAAGTGCCTAATTGTTGGCTCGAATTGTCACATTTCAAAGCCTGGGTTCCTAAATTCTAAGCTTTATAGTAAGATGGGATTTTGATTTGACAACAGCCTTATTTTCATATTTTCTCCATGACAGTTTCAGTTCAAGGTACATGTACTGTACATGTAGATTCTTGAAAGTGATAATTTCCTTTTTAAGTAACTGAAGGTGACAATAAATTTTCTATCAAAATTATTCCTCGCGAAGCGAGGCCGAAGGCCTCGCGTAGCGGGGTTTATAATTCTGTCCCCCAAGAGCTGACGCGAGAGCAATTCTCGTGTGGCCTTTACGGTCATATTTGTTTGTTTGTGGAGTTGGGGGATGACATGACGTCACACGGCTCGTGGCCTAATGGCTTAAGGCGCTAACTTTTAAATCTGATCTTCGGGATTGAGGGCGTGAGTTCAAATCCGACATGGTCCTTCTTTTTTTTTTTTTTTTTTTCTTTTTTTTTCGGTTCAAATCCAGGCCGTTCTTTTTTTAACCCCCTTTTCTTTGCTTAATAACATTGACTTCGACGTAATCTTTGTACACGTAAATGTAGAAACAGGAACGGCTGCTGAAGAATAACAATTTTTACTCCAAGTTTGTTTATCGAACAAATTTATATACGGGTCATTTGTGAAAGAAACCCGGCTTTATTAAATCCATTATCAACAACAGGAAAAGGAAAGACGACTCAGGAATTTCTCAAAGTACGATCAACATATGGCTTAGTTTTCATTGTAGACGCGAAGACTTGTGTCTAAAAATAATTCGCCGATCCGATATTGCGAAGAAGATTTTACCTACGAAAGCGAGGTGGTTTCAGATCATTCGGACGGAAAAGTGGGGAAAACAGTACAAGAGCGCTACAATTTATTACAGATATCGAGAGACGAGCGAACTCCAATCGAAACCAAAATCCGGTGGCATAGCAAACACACGGCGTTCCTCCGGCGATTCTCAGAAACCTTGCAGCGATTCTTGGAAACCTTGCAGATCAAATCGCAGGCGTGCCCGTTACTAGGCAACAAAAGCTTCGCGAGGGCCTGCGAGTCACGTATTACTAGTTTTAGTAATAATTTACATTTTGTAGTTACTTCACACCTTCCCACTACATGTACATTTGTATACATTTGAAGGGCATGCTGGAATGAGGGCATAATTAACAATAGAATTCTATTGTCGTTATGCCCTTATTCCAGCACGCCCTTCAATTGTAAGATATTTATTTAAAACGGTTTTTAATATTTGTATAGTAGACATTGCAGCTGAATTATTGTGCCTTTCAATAACATGTGAACTTGGTAATTAATAATACAGTCATGCAATTACGACAACAGACCCTGAACAGAAAATCTTAGTAAACATGACCCATGGACAAGTTCACTTTCACTGAACTTGTTTCCCTACAAATGTACATGTAGCTGAGACGTCCGCTAAGATGATTGACGGCAGCATAAATCTCAACCATTAATAAATAATATTGAGTAATATCTACATGTAACTTCACAGTTTGCATGTTATTAAAAGGTGCCGTAAATTGTATCACATTCTGGTCACAAAATAAGTGAAAAAAAGTATGTGCCCTGACAAGCTTTGCAAAATTGTGAGTGTCATACAACTAGGGGCAAATAATCATTGGCATCTTTGCCTTGTGAAATGTACATGTACATGTAGAAACTCCTAACCTGTAGAAAATGGACCACCCGAACTTGGGATTTGTACAGTTCAGTTTGCGTTAACCCACTTAAGCAATAGGCTTAAGTCAAACAAATAATAATATATTATTATGTCACAACAAGTGGAATAAAGAGAGAAGAGAATTACTTAGCCATATACTGTACACGTAATTAAATACTCACAATCACCACAGTTAGAGTAAAAGCTCACTATCAGAGTCCGAAGAAAAATCAAAGTATCCATAATAATCATTGACTTGATGAGAACAGCTTGACACGGCGGTGTTGTGACGAACATCCTCAATGTCATTGAATATTTCCTGAAAAACTTCAAGAATCTTGCTTGCATGTGAGACAGTGAACACAGGAAATGAAGACATTAAATCTTCAACAGTAAAAATGTCAGTGCATTTTTCAACAATGTCCTGGCAAAGTTCAACAGAGAATCCATGTGACTCATCTTTGTCAAAGAGGATTCCACCACAGTATGATTCCCTTAACTCTAACAGTGCATTATATAATTCACATTTGTCCATGTCACATACTGATCGTGTAGGCATTGTATGATCATCTTCAGCAGTCTGTTCAATTTCATCTTCAAAGGGCAGTTTTTCTGCTCCACATTCTGTTGCATCGCATTGACACACAGACCTGCAAAAACTGCAGCAGTCATGATTTGGTTGCAATGGTTTGATGTCTGGGTCAAAGGCCTTGTAGGCTGCTACTCTAAAACAGCCACTGGACTTGACAAAATCTTTGACTTCTTGCTCACAATGAGTAAGCTGCTGACCATGGTAAATAATGATAATGTCCGACTGCTTTTTGTCACGTCCAGCTCTTCCTGCTTCTTGATGATGGTCAAGCAAATTGCGAGCTGGGCCCCAATTGATTATGTAGCGGATGTCAGGAAAATTGACACCCATGCTTAATGCAGTGGTAGCCACAACCAATCGTTTCTTGCCATTGCTTTTCAAGTCAACAACTAGTCTCTCTTTGTAACTGTCCCACGACAATGAGTGGTAAATACCCAGAATGCAGTCTTCTGGCTTTCTTGAAGTTGGTGGAATGAATGCAGCCGTTCCTAACTTCAGCATTAGATGATTGACTAGTGTTGCCACTTCTTTCATGGTGTTACAAAACAAAATTGTTTTGGGTGTCTCGATGCCTTTTTCATGACACAATGCAATAAGCCAGTCCAGTTTTGACAGTGCATCCTTTTTGGTAGTTTTGGTGACAGTGATCCTTAGATTAACCCTATTTGGGCTGATGAAGATCTCACAGGTGTCAGGCTTCAAGAGGAGACTTGTAGAAATAACCTCCTTTGTCTGCTTGTCTGCTGTTCCAGTCAAGGCAAGGACAGGTGTTCCTGGATAAAAAATAAATAATTTTATTTCCTAATATTGTCACTCGTAATCTCCGTCCATGTTTTGATAAAAAATTTTCCAGTAAAGTATAGTTTACATTTAATAATATAAGTTTAATAATAATTATACATTTCATAATAAAGTATAATATAATATTATTTTGTTTGCTACAGAATACAGATGTGCCATGGTACATGTAGGTCAAGCTGCATCAGAATTATTACCTGATAGCATCAACATATTTCCACACAAACAAAACAACTTAGAATTGTATCTTAAATCGAAAAACACAAATATCTTGGGCTTACCTTCTTTGCACAAAGACCGCAACGTTGAAATGTCACCGTAAGCAGATCGAAAGCTTTTCTCCTTTTTGGGATTCCTAGACAACAGACATAAAGTTATATTCACGCTAATATAAAGCGTTATCCTAACGTAATGTGTAGAAAACATACCGTTTACCCGTCCAGATTTCCACAGTATGTGATTCATCTACCACGATTAACTCCACAGCCTCGTGAAGCTTTTTAGACTTGTCCTTCAGGGTCTTTTGAAAGTTGTGGTCAAGTGCAAGCTCCGCTGATGCAAATATTATCTGAGTGGAGCCACTCGAAACATCTGCTATATCCTGTAGGGCAGCACAGTTCAAACCCAGCGATTTTCCTTCTTTTACTTGATCGTTGATCACGCTTGTCAACGGGCAAATAACCAAAACTACTGCAGTGTTCGACTGCCTTCCTTCGGACACTTCTTCAGCTCCATTGCCGTGGCGAACAGTTGGAAGATAAAACTTTTGCCGAAACCAGTTGGCATCACCGCGAAAACATCCTTTCCTTCAAGTAAACAGTTTACTGCCTCTTTCTGCTCTGGTTTCAGCTGTATAATTGGCTGAGATTCGATAGAGAGCTTGTTAAATGCGTCCTGAACAAGCTTCTCGGACGCCATCTTTGATATGGCTGTGCTTGGTTGCCCTGGTTTTTGTCACAATAATTGGAGCTGTCATTTGGACCAATCAGAATGCTGCGTTCGTGGACGAACGCAGGACATTCGAGAAACCTGGCCTTACGTGCAGGCTCTCAATCTCGTCCCACGCCCTCGCGCTCCGCGCTCGAACGTCACGCAATACTAAGGATCACGATCGCGCTCCGCGCTCATCGCGCTTATGAGAGCCTGCTCGCAGGCTAATACGATGGCAGCTCTTTTTTTAATGAAATAACAAAGAGTACAAATTACTCAACGATATGAAGAAGTTGGGTCTCCTGTCGGCTCATTGTGGGTCACTGTGGGCTCACAGTGGGCTTCCTGTGAAAACACTCGTTTACAAAAGAATGTTAATCAGAGTCAGGATCCAAGTTACTGTTTGTTTGTTTCTCGTATCTCGCTCGTTCATTGGCCATTGCCAGTTGCCGCATGTTTAACAGACACCCCGCGGCAGCCTCCTGTAATGCGGCATCCTCTGAACCAATCATTTCCAACAACAACTGAAAAACAAACAAAGGATTGATTGATTGATTGATTGATAGGTTGATTTATTGGTAGGTTGATGGATTGATTGATTTGATTGACTGATTGACTGATTGATTGATTGACTGATTGACTGATTGATTGATTGACTGATTGACTGATTGACTGATTGACTGATTGACTGATTGACTGATTGACTGATTGACTGATTGATTGATTGACTGATTGACTGATTGACTGATTGATTGATAAGTTGATTGATTGGTAGGTTGATTGATTGATTGATTGATTGATTATTCAAGCCTAAAAAACATGATTTCCCTACTTTATCAAACACTTGGCACGTTGTTTTGTAATCAATTAAGAAAAACACTTTTTCATTTGCGGATAATTAGTTTAACGATTGCGAACAAAACTCCGTGCGGTCGACATGACATCACAAACGCGAAGATAGAAAGTTCAGACGCTCAGTGCATGGGGGAAACTGGAAACAAAATTGAAAGATCTTCGTTTACCTCCAAAGTCTTAGAACTAGCAATGACAATCAGTTAATTAACATTTTGAGCTTAGGAGTGTCACCTTGACAACTCCGCTGCGATGTATTGTGATACAGCTGTCAGGGTGCTTCCCTAGCTGTTCAAGAGCCCGCATTGCAGACCGCTGTACTATAATGTCATGTGACCCCAGGTACTCCACCATAGGTTTCACAGCACCTTCTTGGAGAATCGTTTGGCGTTGTTGCCCCATTTGCTGCAATTGGCGATAGCTTCAGCCAGATGACGCCTCAAAAGTATATCAGTCTAAACGCCAAAAAAACTTACTAGTTCAGCTTAATCATGAGTTCTTATGCACATTTACGTAGGTACTCAAGGCATTTTTGATGGGCCGGGGTGGGCAGCTTACTTCTTGAAACCCTTCAGATCTAGACCAAAATATGTGATTTCACATTATCCTATTTGCGACCTGACCCACAAATCGATACTACTAACACTACAATTTCAGACTTCTAAAATTAATACAGATCTGATACATTATCTCAGCTACCCAAGAATGACTTCTGTTTGCGTAAACATTTAAGAAGGCTTCATTTTTCTAACGGCTCAAAAACCATACCCTTTTGACAGGTATGGAACAATTCTAACATACCTATACATACCTATATAGCTTATATAGGGGGATACCTCCGGGGAGTTTTACAACAGATTCAACATAAAAAAACCTTACTAGCTACTTGCAAGCGTTCAACCGACGCGGGATGATTGAATGTCAAAGAAGATAACATTCCTACCTTGTGTGTGAGATGAGCCAAGTGAGGAACAACGTCATCTCACACGCCACAATTGATATCACTGCACATGCGCTGGTCAGAACCTAAAACGTTATAATGTACGTTCGGTTATTGCGATGCGTTTGGCTAGCTAGTGTGGCCTTTAATGCTGGGAGAGAGTAGACGTGATGACAACGCTATAACTCTAAAATCCTACTTATTGAGAACGACTACTAAAGTTGATGTTCTTTTTCTTTTTCTTCTTTCACGCCACCTACTAAACCAATCAGATACAAAACCGAAACCAATCGCGAGTTGGTCACACGCGTTTTCTTGCGCTTGGCGTCGGGTACGTGTATTTGCTTCGAGTTTTCATTGGTTAATTCTTGCTGTGATTGGCCATAGTACTAGTAATTGCTTTGGTTTTAGTTTAACGACACTGGCTCATTAACAATTAGATTATGAGCTCGAGATTTCTATGATGTGATAGAAATTGAGAGCGAATAATCTAATTGTTTTAGTAAAAATCATAACAATTGTCTAGTATTATATTATTATTGGACTGTGGAAATATTGCGAAACACTGCAGATAAATTGCTGAAGGGCTATCTTGTAGAGGCCCCTCGCTGTCAAGAAAGATACCCAAATGTTTATTATTATCTTGCAAACCTCACTTTAGTAGACAAAAAGATGGATGAATGTTGAAATTATTTTGAACTGGGCCAGGATGCTGAAGAAAAGAGACTTTCTTTCTTTGAGCCTGTTGTTCTACCATTAAAAGATATGATGTCCCCAATCTACCAACTATTTGCTAATGTACAGCAACCTGTTAGGTGTGGAAACAAGACTTGCATCAAGAAAGTCAAGGAGAGTGACTTGAAATCCTGTGGCCGCTGTGGTAACCAAAATACTGCAGCAAGTAAGTATTCAACTACATTGGAAACGTATTCATGTTTATTATTTATTATTTGCTACAGCATTCATATTGGGGGTTAGGTATACATCAACTACTTTACAGTAGTATAATGAAAGTTGAAAACGTCCATTCAAATGTAGCCATCCACAAAAAAAGTAATATTAATTACAGGCTGAATTTAACAAATTAAACAATTGAATATTAAAATAATGTATAGCCCAAATTTCATAAACAATGATCAAAATGTGCTTTTAATTATGTGTATTACTAACTGTATTATACATATTGGAATCTGTACTTTGTTTTCTATCATGCCTTTTATATATTAAAGGCAAGAATGACAGAAATGTACTGCACATCTTTGCCGCACAAATGTGAACCTAGAGCTAATTGTGCCAACCACTTATGTTTCAGTTTGGTTTTGGTTCTCAAGGTGTTTCTGCGTTCTCCAGGTTTCCAGCCATTTTGTGAGCCCGCACTCCTTGCCAGACGGGAGAATGACAACTGGTCTCCCAAAACGGCTGGATTTAATAATAATAAAAATAAAAATAATAATTATAAAAGTAATATATAATAATGATAAGAACCTTCCCAGAGTCCTTTGCAACTGGAAATTTTTCAATGCCAAATAACTTCGTAAATTGGAGGCCCAGAAGGGTGAAGCACCACAAGGTAATAGCACTTACCATAAAATAACTCTCATATCAAACTTAGTGTGATGACGTCATTAGTCACGTGACCACGCCCGAAAATGCGTTTTTGTTTACTGTGACAACAGGCTTCTATCAATTGAAAAGCAATCATGTAATCAGAAAGACATTGATATGGGGCATTTTGAAATGGCCATTAGACCTCGGGCATTTGAAATTTAAGGGGGCTATACAAGAGAGGAAAAAAGAGAGAGACTGGGTAACAGCCAATATCTCATCGAATGTAAGGCGCATAGTAACACAAATTTACATGTGGATAGATGTTCATGAGAAGGACACGTTTTAGCAACTTCGTTATCGTGACGTCATAGGTCACGTGACCAGATTGCTTTGAATAATTCAAATTGCTTTAAAAGTATATTATGCTAATGAAACAGCAATTTATTCCCCAATTGTGGAAGATATTTAAGTACAGTTTTTGAAAAAGGCCACTATAATTTTTTTCTTTAAAATTTAAGCAGGAAAGCAGAGCAGTTTGTCATTGAGAATGCCTACGCTGAGTTATTTTTAAAGTTAAAATTAAAATTAAACTTGGGTACAAGGTTTGAATATATGCCTCTTTCTACTGACGTTGACGGTTTCTCTCCATTTTGCCTCCTTCATGGCAAAGATAGATGTATTTTCCTATTCGACCCAGTCTCTCACGATTTGGGAACCAAAGCGAGGCTATTTATTTGCGCGGCGACACGGATACGTCAGCTTGATATGACGGAGATTTGACGTGTTTAGCGAAGGAGAAAGTGGTTTGCAAAATCTTTGCTCACTGTTTTTCTTCGTGCTTTGTACCCAAGAGTGGCGGCTAAAAACGTTCTTGGACAGTTGACAAGACAACATTTCTGGCTACATTACTCTGGAAGTCGAGTACATCTGTCGAAAGAAACAGCTAAGTGCTATATTTTATTCCTTCTGATTATCGACCTTTTACGACATTTTTTAGCGGAGTTGAGCTCACGTAAGCTTAGCTTATAAGCTTACTTCTGTTAGCTACAAAGGTTTTTAGACCATTTCTTGCTTTGTATTAATCATTACCTGTTTGTTTGATATTATACCAGTGCTCACTTTTGAGGAGCTTTTAAAAAAAGCTGAGCGACGGTGCGGAAAGGAAGTCAATTGACCTCAGCTATTAAGTTTGGTAAGTTTGGTCGTTCCTACTAAGTGATAACTTTATGATAATTAACCTTACCATGACCTTACCTATTGTACAGTACCGGTCAAAAAGTTAGTCGACAGTTAAAGACTTAAAAGCTTACTTCTCGAAAGAAGAATGAGTTTGTTTTCATTTCTATCGGCGTTAAGTGTCTTTATCGATCGACTTCAATCAATTGAAGCGATTACTTTTTCACAAAGATATTCACCCAAGAAACTGCTTTCGCTTTGTCTAAAATTATACCTCAAACGATCTGTAGCATTACAATGCCAACAAACAGATGCTTTAAACATTTTTTGGCATCATGGGGATAACTAATATTTATATATCTTCGCTGTGAAAACGAAAATCCCGGCGAGACCGTACTGGTAGATCAATGAATATTTTCCCACTGGCATTGAATTAACTGGTTCATGATAATTGATTTGTGTATAATTGTCGCTTCGTGGGTGCTACAACAACTGAACAAGCATCAAGCAACTCTTATTGATGGAAATTTAACGAAACCTGATCGATGTTCATAATTCATCCTCATCATACATCGATGGAAAATTGAAAGTAAATAAGATTTAAGTTTACCTGCGAACTACGCTGGTTTGCGTAGAAGTTTGTTTAAATTGGCTGTGGCTGCACTCTAAGGGAACTAACTACATGTAGGTCTATATTTTTAAAAAAATCCGGTTAAAATTTCCAAATAACGTAAAGTACTGTAATTAACTCGGTTATAGTTTGGTTATGATATTTTATATTAGTGTCCCTCTCAATCAGTGTGCTTTGCGGTCCCATGTTATTGTTTTCATCCGGGGAAATCGATCTCTGTGTTGTTTGCAGCAAGTCCGATTTCGAAATTGTGCTAACTTGGGTTGTCTAACTGCTTTTTGTGGCCAGAACAAGGTCAGAATCCAGCAAAAAGTAGTTTTTTAACTTCAAGCTGCCATTTTCGCTGCACCCAAAAATGGCCGCCATAACAATATATACGCACAATGGCGACAATGCACACTGGTTGAGAGGGACCCTTTGACATTCTGAGGTTACACTAGTGTAGATGATATGATTTACGATTCACTATTGCCATGATAATTTCATTGTAGAAAATCAACTTTTGATGTAGTGCATTTATTTAGATCTTAGTTAGACAATATTTTACTGAAATACTTAATGTTGGTGATATTTTGAGTGTCTTAATATTTCTCTGGGTTAGGCAGAGGGCAGCTGCTACAGCTCACAACAAGTGTGACTGAAATCCTTCACTAGAACTGATGGTTAATGATCTAGATGATAATGATTGCAATATTAATTTTCGTTTCCCTTCTTTGTTTTTACAGACACTGTTATGCAATGCTGTTAATCTCATTGGGTGACTTGAAAGAGCAGCCATGAAGCACATGCTGCTATATGATAATTATCATTACTTTCTAGCAGTAACACTATACTTAAAACTAAAGCATTTTTCCTAAAAAGGTTTTATTCACTATTTCAGTGACTTGCTTTCTTTCTTTTGCTTGATAATTTTTTTGCTTAATTTTATCACTTATGTATTTCAAAACTCAATAGAACCATAAATTATTGAATGTTCAATTACCTGCTTACCATGAAAATGGTCTATATTTTTGGGGCATTTTTCTGTTTATTCCGTTCGATAAATAGGTTGATTATTATATACCTGCCAACTTTTCCTAAGTCGACTGCGTGTGATTTTCGTACCATATTACCCGAATTTCCGAAAAATTTCCGACGACTTCCGAACATTGCCGAAGATGTTTCCGACGACTTCCGAACATTGCCGAAGATTTTCCGACGACTTCCGAACATTGCCGAAGATTCCCGAAGATGTTCCAATGATTTCCGAAGGCTGCCGAATGTCGCGGTGCGAAGCTAAAAATCTCGGCGCCATCTTGCCAAGATCACGCTTATCTCAAACGCGACATTTAGCGCCGTTCATTGGACTATTTTGGGTGGAAATTGAATCCAATTTTTCACATTAATGGTTAATGAACAAGTAGTCCGGAATTGTGAGTCAGGCGTGTGAAATTGTCATGTATGCGTGTGATCGATGTTTTCGATCCGGAGGCGTGTGACACACGCATAATGCGTGTGAGTTGGCAGGTGTATATTATTACTGCGATTATGAACAAAATCAAACTGGATTTGGTTCAATTGTGTTACATTCTTTAATAGCGAACTTGCACAAAATTTCATTTTGCTCAATTGATTTTTCAGTTTGATTTTGTTTCATTAGACACCGGGACTATATCACACCTAATGTAAATAAAAATAGTCACCATTTGATGCGAAAATATGCATGGATATTTGTTTGCGGACATTATCTGTTACTCAAAGCTCACAGTTTTCCTTGAGCTTCACTCTTGGAAATCTATTTGCTTCTCGGAACAGATAATGTCCAAGGACAAATATCCGAACATATTTTTGAAACCAAATGGAGGCTATTGTAGTTATTATCCTTCAAATATTTTTTCACAAGGCTGCTCTGTTTGCCGTGGAAGATCTCAGTCGGCCAAGCTGTTAAACATCAAAATAATTCTGTTGGCGTTCAAAATTTCTAGTCTGTTCAAAACGATCTCAGTCGGCCAAGCTGTTAAACATCAAAATAATTCTGTTGGCGTTCAAAAATATTTCTAGTCTGTTCAAAACAATCAGTTTTATTTAATTTAGCAATTTATTTGAGATGAAAACTGAACCTGTGAACGTGAAACGCAAATTTTCCAAACTGGGTAATATCACTTGGGGAATATCACCTGGATATTCCCCAGTTTTGGCTGCGTCACGTGACGTGTTTAGACCAATCGCGCGCGAGAAAAAATTTTGATGGATTATAACAGTAATTATACAAGTTGTTGGAACAAGGAACTGTGTTGTAACTTAGGTTTTAGTCCTGGCGTTAAATAATTTTTGTGTTGAGTAGTAGTTACCAAAGCAGAAAACTTGACCCGGAACTTGCCTACCAAAATATTGGCACTGATATATGCCACATGTGGGTTACTATCAATATGTGATAAAACTAAAATGTTAACAATCACCGTTGAATGAATAAATTGTTGGCAGATGATTAAATTGCGTTTTCAATGACTTGTCCATCTGAAGACGCAACTTTGTGGGGTTGGGTGTTCCAATTGAACTAACTATATTGTTATCTGTACAATACATGACCTCTACTCAGGAATGGCTTCCATTTTCCTCAACATTTCCAACTGGTGGGGGTAGAACCATGTCAAAGAAACGGGTGATCACCATACCGTTTAAAATGTTGTACATGTGGTGCATTTTCTGGGCAAAAGATAGATAGAGGATGTTGCACAAGAGAGAAAAACAAACCTCTGGTACCCTGGGTCTTAATCTGTAACACAGTAAAGTTGCACAATACAGACCACTGAGAAGCTTTTCCCATGTTTCTCGCCAATTTTGTTCATTGGGGAAGCAGGGAAATTTTACTCGAGAAATCCCGGAAGTTTACCACCACCTGGCAATGATACCGAAAACTGGTCGAGACCATCATTCTCACTTGGATAAAGATTCCATGTGATCTATTATGTTATATATTACTTTTAGCCGGTACCACTTGTAATAATAATAATAATAATAATAATAATAATAATAATAATAATAATAATAATAATAATAATAATAATAATAATAATAATAATAATAACAACAATATTTAGCTAGGAGGTTTTCAGGGAGGTCCTACAACATAAAACTTAAAATAATAATAAATTACGTATATAAATTACAAAATATAAAAAGCTAACAATACAGTTATCTATCTATACATCTTAAAATACATCTAAAATGTAAGTAGCCTATTGGTTTAAAAAATTCTTATAAACAGTAAAATTAGATAATTAATTGCCTTAAATGGAAGTCGAGTCACTGACCGCGTGATAAATATAAAGCGCGGTTTGCCCCAATTGGTACGCGCGCGTGGTGGATATAGATCCAATCAGCGGCATGTACTATGTCTATGTACATCACAATTTCTTGTAAGACTAAAATTAAAATCTACGAAATTGTTCAAACATTTATATTCAAGCCTAAGGTTAACCACACTCCATAGAAACCATCCTTACAAATATTAATTCAGTCTGGTTTACATGAGCTAGTTAACTGACATATATGCTCGTCTCGCTGTTTCTAGAGATTAAAAGCAGATTGGAAAAATCACAAAGTTTCTTGCACCACTTCCAAAGGACCCAAAGCAAAGAATGGACCTAGCTAAAGTTAGTTATGGTACAGCTAATGATCGCAAACAGATTTCAGCTTGTTACATTGCCCCGGATCGAAGGGGACACTTCTGTATAACAGTGACGGGGGTGATCATTGTATCTTTCAAGGGTTAAATTTGTGGTTTTGTACTACTTAGGGCATCTAGGTATGTTTTACGGTACTATGAATTTGAGCCACACCCACAAAACAAGATTCTGGTACCTTTTAGGGTTTCCTACAAATTTCCTACGAATTTACGACGATCACCCCCGTCTAAAAATATAGAACCTTTATGATGAGAAACAAGTTAAGTAATACCACAACTTTGGACTGGTGGACTGATTACGAATAATTTTCTAGAGAAACGATCCAAGATAAGGTACATGTATGTTCACAATAATTACTGTATGGGAGTCCCGTGCCTTTTGTACTCCCTGTTATTATGTATCAAGAGGGCTTCAGTATCATCAATTAAACCATTTTTCTGGCTTACCCATAAGACATTGCATTATAAAAATATATATAATTATTATATATAGCCTGTTTGATTTCACACGATAAGAGCTTTGTTCACCGACCCATAACTCACACCTCGCGCGAAACCCAAACTGGAGAGCCTGCAGTTTTAAGTGGGATTTGTCACCTTAGGTGTGAAAATTGTCACCTCAGACATCAATTTTTTGAAAGTTTTAACTTCTGTTCTACAAGTCTATGGTAATCGTTCCTGAGTAAATATGGATAAATTAGAGTTATTTGGTTCCAAAATGGACTTGTTAAGTCAGGTCTGCTATGATCCACGAGGGTAATCGTTTTTGACGCTGGCTATGAGAAAATGTTTGGATAAAAAAGAGGCGAGGGGTGGGGGGGGGGGGGAGCATGAACTTCCACACATCCACCCCCTAATCCTGCATGACCTGGCCTACGGAAAGGAGAAACCAACACGGATGAGCCTTACTCTAAACATAACCAGTAACACTGACCGAAACGTCAAACTAACTTTGATAAAACATTGGTTGTATTGCAATTGCAAACAGCCTGATGAAACTTTCCATAACGAGATCGAGGCAAGTTGCTGGAAAAAGTGCCATCTATCGGGCAAATAAAAATGCATAGTAATTATACCAACTTCTGTTGCGATCATTTTGCTGATTCTGCATTGAGTAAAACCGTACATGTCAATCGCAAATGCCTTTACCACTCTTGATAAGGAGCCAAGTGATCGAGGAAAAATGTCAACTTCTCTCCAGGCTCGGCAAACATGGCCCAGAAAAAACATTTCTTGCTTGTAAATTTTTCATCCAAAAAATCTCCCAGCACGCCACATTCCATTATCACGTTGAAGATTTGTGGACTTTGAATTTCGCAGTATACGTCACGGCTTTGATTGTAAACAGTAAGCATCTGCAATGGGTGGCTATTTAAATCCCCTGTTTGAATCTTAACAATGAACTTCTGACCACTGTGACGTTTGAGTTTAGGGCCCTTTCCAATAGCTTTTGAAGGGAAATGAAGTGAACACTGTCTGGCCCTTTCCAGTACCTTTCAGTAAAGAGACAGTGTCAACTGTTAGAGAATAGCGACTTCTAAGGGCGAAACACAATGTCTCGTGTTTGGGTCTGTGTTTACGCTGGCATTCCTTGGAGCAATAAGAAGCAATATGGCAAAGGGGGCACTTCATGAGGTGCCCTACGTCATCACTTGAGCGATGACAATATGTACAGCCGCTGTAAAGTCGTTGGGCAACCTCTCTGGGATGATACGTATCCTCTTTATTGTTAAACTCTTTGTTTCTAACGAGAATAGGCGGATTTGAATAAAGCTCATTCTTTTCTCCCGGTGGAACATAAAAAAAAGCAGTAGGACTGAAATCACTACTAAGGAATTGGCTATCGATGGGAATACTGATGTTGGATTTCTTATAGTCGATCCACGGGCCACTATGATCTCGAACAATGTTTGACTCCAGGTGAAGCCGTCCAGAAAAATTCACACCAATGTAAATGCCACCACATTTGTTTCCACTGAGGACATTTCTATCTATGTGTGCCGACGTTCGTGTTTTGACGAGGATTCCCCAGAATCCATTCTCGAATATCTTGTTGTTACTGATCACGAGCTGAGTATTGAGAGCCAGGGAAAGCCCAAAGGGTCTGTTGTGATGAATATCGTTGTTTCGTATGACTATCTTGGTCGTGTTTTGCTGGGCAAGAATGCCTTCATTTGTATTTTCAAAGATCTTGTTACCATCGATGTCACATTCCCCTGCATTTGGGCCAATCATTACACCGTGATAACCACTGTCAAAGATCCTGTTTTCGGACGCAACAAGTTTCCCACCTTCTCTTGCTTCTAACCCAGCTTGATGGTTCCTGTACACGTCACATTTTTTGACCGATAATTGAGAACCTTGGAGGGCAACAAGAACGCCGCCACCTCCACAGTCATGAATAGCACAGTTTTCAATCAGTCCAGAGCTCCCATACACAATCTGGACTCCCGGACTACCCCAATACCAGAAATTGACATTGCCTCGCCAAACTTACCAGTCCGATCACAAACTGGCTTTCCTGAAGATGCTGCTACACATCCTGGACCTCCGTTACATTCTGGATAGTCTTCACAACTTGTATCTCCTCCTGAAATCTCGCAATGGTTCAGGTGAATAGCTCCTTCCTTCCCTGCGCAGACCAGAGACTTGTTTCCTTTAGAAAAAACGATATTCTCAAAATAACACCTGGCACAATCCACAACACAGTTTTGTGTACAGCTGATCACAACGGTCCTGGGTCCTAGACCAACCATCTGCAGGCCAGAAAGGATAACAAGAAAAGGTATATTATATTCCCCTTCATGTAATAGCATGGTTTCATTTTTCATTTTTTGTGTCGTCGTCAAAGCAAAAGCTAGTTGGGCTTCATTGGTTATTTCTCTTGTGCGTATTTCTGAGGCTTCTGGTAACCTTGCACAAAACGTTTTGTCACAGCGAAGATTGGGATCAAAATGAACGGCCACTGCCAAAGCTGCCCGTGCTTGCCCTTTTAATTCATGCCCTAGATCCACTTTTCACAAGTTCATGGACAGCCCAAGCCTTGCGTTGCAGTGCCTTGCTGTAATAGGGTTTCAAAGAAAGACACTTCTCACAGTCATCTAGAGCATTCTGTGGCTGGCCAAGTTTCAAATGGCAAAGAGCCCTGTTACAGAACAATCGATAGTCACTAGACGACAAACCAATGGCGCTGGAATAAAGTTCCAATGCCTCTTTAAACTTGTTCCTTTTTACTTCATCGTTTCCTTTTTCTCTGAGCTGGTTGGCTTCCTCCTCTCTTTCATTTTGAGACGAATCAGCTTCAGCCATGGCCGCCTCATCTTCTGGACGAGGTTGTCTCATACAACACGATATCAGCTTGTAGTCCCTGTCTGTCAGAGGCACATCAATAAAATAAGGCGGCAACGTGGAATCTTCCCCAGAAGTCGACTTTTCAAGGTGGACAAGGAACTCCAGTTTTCATCTCCTGCATTGCCTGGGCTTTGACTTTGTCTTGAGAAACACTAAAAAATATCGCTGCTTCATTAAAAACACGCACGGTTCCATCTGTGTATAGCAAGGTATGGACCGATTCTTTATGTTTCGTAGAGAAGCTGTGTAGATGCTCTTGCAAATAGGTGGCGTGCGAGGCCAACTTTCCCCAAAGATGTAACGATGGAGGATTCTCGACACTAAAAACAGCATCTTCGACGAAACTTTCGCATACCTCCGCTGGTGAACGTGTATTTGCTAATGCATGGTGAAGGACACGCACTGCACAAGAAAGAACTTGTAACTCGGTCTGTTCTTTCTTCATCTCACTTCGAATCACTTCTTGCACCAGACGATGAACACTGAACGAATTCGTCCCATATCTTTGAAAAAGGGAAAACTTAGTAAGAAGCCCCACTATATCGGCCTGGTACCATAGGTCATCGCTTACTGCTTCAGTATCGTCCACTTTGTTTAGCCCTTCATTGATCACTTCATAAGGAATATCGTCGGGACCAAGAAATGCAGAAACTTGCATCACAAGAGTAGGGTTTCACCGAGTTCCATCTCTTTTGAGACTTGACTAATGTGATCAAAATTCAACAGCCATGTAGTGTGGATAGCCAACCGCTCACGTGAGGTATTTTCCACCAGATTCCGAGCTTTATTCATCTTCAAGAGAAGCAGCCTTCTCTCTTTATATTTCTTCACATACTCTTTTATGGGCAGGTGACGGCATCGAATATGGGCCGCGGCTTGATCAAGAGCTAAAGGAAGTCCACCAAGCTCTCTAACCAACTCGCCAATCTCTTTGTCGTCTCCACCTGCTAATTCAGTTCGCATTCGTACAAACTGAATACCTTCTTCCTTCGTCAAGCACTTCAACTCAATGCAAAAGTTTCCTTCGATTCCCGTTTCTTCTCCGATTTCTGTTGCTTCTCTTCTTGTGGTTATGATAATATGGCCACGTGCCGCTTGTTTCCAGTGCCCTGTGAGCAGCTTACGCATGTCGGTAGACATTTCTAGCTCGTCAAGATTGTCAACGACTAAGCACCATAGCTCTTCACACTTTCTCAACCAGTCCAGGGTTCTTGACAAGGAATTAGAAAAATCTTTTTCAAAAGTTCCAATTTGGCGGGCCATGTCACTGAGGGATATTTGAAAGAGATTGTTATTTTCGCCCGAAATCCAAAAAATACCACCTGGATATTCCTCTTTTTCTCTCTGTCGCCAGAGAAACTCGACAGCGAGGGACGTTTTCCCTACACCCCCGAGACCACAAATAGCAGATTCAACACAACGATTTTCGGTGTTTTTAAGTTGCGCTGCAATGGCGTCCAGCTCGGTTTCGCGACCACAAAAGCAATGATTGCGACTGGGTACTTGAAAAATTTCAACATCGGCTGTTTCATTGATATTACCCTCTTCTAGAGCTTTAAGCCGAGAATCTAACTTATTTTGCCCAATTTCTAAAGTATCTACCTTCGAGGTTAGACTACCCTGTTCGTCTTTAAAGACGATACCGTTGACTCTAGGTCACTTTGCTTTTCCCCTAACAGACCAATGTTTTCTTCATTGGTATCTTGGCGTTTCTCTACTTTGGCTAAGTTGTTCGAAATATTTCCATTTCACCTGACAAAGCTTGATTTTTTTCTAATTGTTCTTTTCGCTCTGCCCCCATTCGACTCTCAATGTCGGTTATACGCTTATCAAATTTATTAATTTCTTCTGTGATATCTTGAAGAGCTTCACTTATCTTCTTGGCTTCATCAGCACTCGATTTCGTGATGGCTTCCACGTCTTGTGTTAGTTTAGTAACCTCGACGCTAACAAGGTTCATCAAATCCTTATCCACTGGGCATCCCATGCACAGCGTCAAGCCTGCCAAGAAACAAATATAAATATACAGTGAACTCTCTTATATCCTCGGGACCAGCTCTAGCTGTTCGCCTTCAGTCATGATATCCGCTTTGAGAGAGTTGGACTGTATATACCAAATAGAAAACGTTTTCCGTGTTTCCATAGAGTTATGGTAACACGAGTGAAGTTTGGGAGAATGAGACATGGTGGAAAAACGAGCCGCAGGCAATTTTGTATGTTTCCATAGAGTTATGGCAATTGCTTTGAACCAATCAGAGCGCGCGTAGTATCTTTTTTTATTTCATAAATATAATTACACACTTGTACCCCTAACACCAACACGTCAAAATTGATTTGATTTAAAAATTATTAATCTAACTTTGATATCACTATTTACCATAAGTTTGTTTCATAAATCTGTTTCTAGTAAGTCCTTTATAACACTGGTCCCCTCCGCAGCCGTTGTTTTGGTTGTGAGAAGAGAATGAATGAATTTGCGTCCCGACGCAAATAACGGCTGCGAGAACATTTTTTGTTAGCGGGCAGATGGACCTATACGTCGGGCTGTATTTGCGTTATGTAAATGTATTCAGCGAGAGAAATATCGATTATATGACGCGGCGACTAACATGTGGAAGAGAAATCCTGTCCATATAATTAAATCATCTACTAACCTTTGGTCTTCAGTCACGAAGGTCATCAAGTTCTTTATCCTGATCGGCTTTTGGCAGCCCCAGTGAACGAACCAACGTTTCCATGAGCTGAAAGCAATTGTTAAATTCAGGCTCGGTCCAGTGGTCGAAGTTGCAATGGCCCCACTCGTTCTGACTTGGGAGCGCACATCCTTAGCATTGGTTTGAATGAGAGTGTGAAACACAGATGCATTTGCTAGCATCCCCAACACTGCTGACAGGTCGCACGTGTTATCAAACCCTGCAAGCAGGCAAGACAAAGGTGACGGACGTCGTTGTATTCAGTTCTCTCTTCTTTTTTAAACTGGGATGATCGTCGAAAATTTTCAATGGAACTCCTTACAGGTAACAAGAATCTTGCTTTGTGGGCGTGGTTGACAATTCATTTTCACCCCTAAGAGGTGCCAATTATCTAGCGTCAATAGGCCCGCAATGGGCACAAAGACAGTAAGACGCTAGATAAATTATCGAAAGCGTCAATAGGCCTGAAATACCTGCTAAGATGCTAGATAATATTCTAAAAAGACATGTGTTCCAAGTCTCTGGGTTTACCGAAATGAGATGCCGAATCTTCAGGCACAGAGGAAAGAGTATACTTTGATATGATGCAGCTTATTTTGGACGATTTTAGTGTATTTTTTATGTTTAAAATCAGGAGGTTTTCTTGGTTGACCGTTTTT